>CANYBF010812424.1:0-17640 GCA_948192965.1 Dalechampia spathulata
GAAAGCAAAGCATGGAAAATCATACGAAATCAATACGCAAATCATTAAAATGAATCAATTTTCAACAACTTTGGCATGAATATGATGAAAGAACACATAAAAAGCAATATAAAAGTAATGGATTAATATACCTCTTGTAGATTCTCCTTAGCTCCAAGTAAGGGGGATGAGAAAAATCCAATTCCAAGCGTTAGGGATTGAAAACCACCTAATCTAAGTGGTTTTGTGAATTGATTTTAATCCTAGTTGCTTAGATTGATCAATATTAGGTTTAGGAGAGTTTTTCAGCCGTCAGAAAACCCTAATCCCCGCCTCTCAAAGTGCTAACCCTCGTCAGAATGGAGTTCCTAAGCTTTTAAATTCGCTGCCCCGGAGACATACACGATCGCGTATGTCAACATATGCAAAACCCTAAAACATACGTGATCGCGTATGTTTACATATGCTAAACCCTAAAAACATACACGATCGCGTATGTTTGTACATATGCGGTGGGGCTAAAACATACGCCACGCGTGTCGTCCTAAAATGGGCCAGAGTTGGCCCAGAACAGTCCGAAGTGATCTGAATCAGTTTGGAATGGCCCAAGACCAACCCAAAATGGTCCAAAATCATCCCGAACCTGATCTGAGTCAAGCCGGTCCAAAATTAGGGTGCGACAGGGACCAAAGTGCACTTTAGTAAAACTTTTGATCCATTAACAAACTATCAATCTGAGAGAATTATATAGATATTAGAGGATATATTACAGGTATGTATCTTTGAATGGGAAGGTAGCTGGGATATATATCTATCATTGATGTAGTTCATATAATAATAGCTATCAATTTAGCATATAGATGGCTCCATATGAAGCATTATATGGAAGAAGGTGTATAACACCACTTAATTGGGATGAAGTCAAGGAAAGAAGATTGATAGGACTTGATTTGGTACATGAAATTAAGGACAAAGTTAAATTGATTAGAGAATGATTGAAAGCTGCATTAAATAGATAAAAGTCTTGCATTGATCTGAAAATAAAGGATATTAAATACTATATAGGTGATAAAGTATTTTTGAAAGTATCACCCTAGAAATAGATAATGAGATTCGAACAAAAAGGCAAATTAACTCTTAGATTCATTAAACCATAGAAAGTACTTGAATGGATTGGGCCATTGGCTTATCGATTAACATTTCCATCAAAATTAGATAGAATATGTAACATGTTTCATGTTTCTTCTATGCTATAGAGGTACATGTTAGATTCATTACATATTATTCAAACAAAAACTATTGAAATTCAATATGATTTTACATATAATGAAGAACCCATAGCTATTCTGGCCAAAGAGATGAAACAACTGAGAAACAAATAAATTCCTTTAGTTAAAGTGTTGTGGAATCATCATACAGGTCAAGAAGCGATATGGGAAAGAGACGCAGAAATGAGATAATAGTACCCCCAGTTATTTATAGATCAATAAGATTTAAATTTTAGGGTAAATTTTTCTTAAAAGGATAGAGCCGTCATAACCACTTTTTATTATGATCATATTTTTTATTGTAATTACATTAATCAATATTTTAAATTTTTATGATAAGATTTTTAATATAATCATTAATTAATTAAATAAGATTAACAACTTGATAAATATAATTATGAATATTAAGAGGCTAAGTGGAGGATTTAAATAAATTTTAGATTTGGATATATGTTAATTTAAGATTATAAGTTGAATTTATATTTTTCTTGGGTTAGTCCGGGAATTGGATATAAACTAAAAATAAATTAATAATAAAAGAAATTAATATTTTTTGAAGATAAAATCCTTTTTAAATTGCTTGTAAAGTGGTAATGGTTGTCTAATGTATGCAAAGTATATGTTCATGCATTTAGACATGAGCTTGTCCTTCATTACTGAAATTTTGTAATGAAGGAGAAAATTATATAGTTAACAATATAGTATATAAATAAATATAAATGAAGAGAGGAATAAAATACAATTCCTTGTATTTAAAGATAGAATTTTTAAGAATGTAGCTTACGATGGAATTATTTTCCTTTTTCTAAGGATTATAATTCTATATTTGCAAACCCTCCAAGAGATAAGTTAGAAGTATTGGGAGGCTACAAATGTATCAATGATAGTAAAAGTATAGCAAAATTTCAAAAGGAATGTAGGGAAAAAGTAAACATATACCTTCAAAAATAAAAGCTCAAAGAAGGGTTGGAGAAGGAGCAACCACAATAAAAAGCATCAGATTCAATTAAAAAACTTGATAAAGGTATATAAATATAATTGTTTATGTATTTGATAGTGTTAAATAAGTAAAAGCTAAGGTAGTGGAGTATATGGGTTTAGTGTGGTAAATTATAATGATCTAATGAGCCAAAAGATTTTATGATTTTTTTATGAAGCTTTTTGGAACAAGAATTATAGAATTTTTTATGATACTTTGGCTAATATTTATTATGATATATTACTATGATTGTTCATTAATTATTTTACTAATTAATTATATTTGTTATAAAAAGGAAATAGCATTTTATTCACAATATAATTATTATTAGATACAATTGATTTTATACTCAATGTTGATCATTTAATAAACACATGTTAGAATAGTTTAAAGGGACGGTTAGATTAGTGAAGCATTAAAGTAGTCAAGATACTCCTAGTTTTGTACAATTGTCAGAAATACATTTTGATAATATGATGCATTCTTAGTAGATATTTTGGTTATGCAACTATCAATGTACAATTTATAGGCAGTAAAATATTTTATGTTTTTGTATCAATAGAAATGCTAAAGTTACCTAGTATATGGCTTATTTGAATTATAAGGATAATATATACCTAGTAGTATTTGATGGTATGCCATAATTTATATATGGATATTTTTATGAACAAGTGATAGTATAAAGTCATAGGTAATTAAATGAAACATTCTAATTACAAATTGAATATATTCCATCGAAGTAAATAAAAAAATTCATAATCCTTTGTAAAGTGATTAATAAATTCCTAATTATATGATTTTTATTATTTGTTTTACGGGGGCATGTTTTCACTTATCAAGTATGACATACTATAGTGGTATTAAAGCTATAGTTAGCTCATAATATTAAATTTGAAATCATATGATATTTTATTTTTACTGCCTATAAATGATATGTTGTATAGCTAGAAATAATGTTATGATCCTGATTTTGACTAATGTGATTCAGTTAAATTTTATTACAGAGTGAGTAGAAATGATTGATAGTGTTATGATAGCTGGGTGAAGGTGGAGGTAATCATGACCCATAGATGGGTACATTAGGGTAATCACAAGTGGAGCTTATGACTAATGAGAGTTTATGGAGAATATCTCTATGATGCTATCTTTATAGATAGCCTCGTTGTATGGATCTATCTTCATTTGTTTGGTTAGAGCATAGCTTAAGATAATTGTTGGGTTCTAGGGCATCAGTTGCATTCTTATGTTTTCCATTCTCGAAGAAGTCAAGGGTTTTGATGTTATGGTTAAGAGAAAAGTGAGGTTTGAGGTATGAAAGAAGGTATTTTGAAATAGGAGTGCTTCTTCTTATAAACTTTACATGATATGCATTGCATATCACATAATGTGCTTTGCATGTTCTTGAGGAATGCTACATGCACCGATAAATGAGGGGCTCTACTAATATGTGCCATACCCTCAATGGCTCTCTCTTAATGAATGTGGCTTATCATAAAAATTTAATAATTTTTAGATCTCATTTTTCCCGATGAGTATAATTTATGTGACTTGTAACATCAGAAAAATCCAAAAAATTAATAAGAATTTAGCATATTGATATTCAAAAATTCAAGTATCTTTTTAAAATCATTTCAATTCTAATTTCACTAATAAATTATATTTTTTTATCTTATTATAAATGAGAAACTGATCCTATAGATGATCATATTTAGTCAAACCTTTGATTATTGATCAAGCAATTGACTAGAAAGTGCCAAGCTTAAGTAGTGGGTTTCAAATTCTATCTTTGGAGATATAAGGCACACATTTAATGGTGTGGGCATAAGAATTAATAGTTATTCACCCTGAACCAGTAGTTGTTGACTTTGATTTAATAGACAATCACCCTGGTTCAACAAATGATTAATCGATCTAATAATGATCATAAAATTAAGCATTTGATTCTTAAACGCTAGTAGTAAGCATCTGAATGTAGTGTTCAGATGATTTTTAAGCCTCATAGAAAAGCCATTAGTTTGGCAGTTGACCACCCATCAACAGTGATTACTTAGCCTGAGCATTATGCACCTAGTGGTATTATTGAATTGTAAGCCTCAACATGAGCACCACTTTTTGATCAGCATTGATTTCCTCACTCGAGCATCGAGCTCTTATTGGTAGAATTAGGTTATGAGCCTTAGCATGAGCATCATACATCAATCAGCATCAATTGCCTTGCCTGAGTATCAGGATCTTATGCTAGTGTTAGTTCATAAGTCTCGATATCTTTAGGGAGTCATTTTTGAGTTTTTGAAGACTTGCAAGCCTCGGTAAGACCACCATTTTTTGATCAGTATTGATTGCCTTACTTGAGCATTAGACTCTCAATGGTAGCATTAGGTTACAAGCCTTGATATGAGCATTCTCAATGGATCACACTGTTGGTGTATGCTCTAGAGCATTATGCTTCATATGAAATTGAATATTTAATCAATAAAAGACATTATTCATTATTTTAGTATAGTATTTTATACACTTATTTTACTTAGATTATTAAACTAGATAATAAAGTCCAAGATATTAGAATAGTATAATGGGAAATTCATAAAGAGCTTATGATATAAGACTCTTATTATATGCAAATGTTAAATATCTAAATTACTTTGATTATAATATTAATAAGATTGGATATTATTAATTCAGGGAGATCAACACATGTTATACTTTCATTAAGGGGTGATTCTCATTTGCTATGACATAAGTTAGTTAAGGTATACATCTGGATGAATAATATAATACTAGTTCATTAAAGGCCTTAATAGTGAGATTTCATATAGATTATTAATCTATGTCTATGAAATACATATTTCACTCATATCAGTAGTGCAAGTATACTTTGACTTGAGATATCAAGATTATCTTAATTATGAATTATTATACTTTGACTCTTATGCTTTATTCCTCTAGAGGAGGCATTCATAGTTAGGAGGTTAGGCATAGTATGGGGTAGTTAAAGATATTTATATCAATAATGCATGTAGAGGTTTTATATCAATATTTATATCATCATCCCAGATCAAATGTAGAGGTTTTATCTCAATAATGCATGTAGTAATATTTAATTCAAGAATCTATGGCCAGAGTAGAATGATTGAAAGTTAATGAGTTCATAGGGATACTTTAAGAATAAAGATTATTGTACATGAAACAACAAGTTTAGAGCATGATCTAACATGTTTGATCATGCATTGAGTTGACATTAATTCATACTTAAACTTTAATAAGATAACAGATAGTGAAAGGAGTTGATTGCAATGGTATCTAATATGGAAGGGTTGTAGTCAAACTAATGACCTCTTGACATTTAGGTAGTTATGATGTGTGACTAGACATTGCTTATGACTTACATATAATATTATTAAATGAGATTTAATAATTTTATAATATGTTGCTAACATGTCAAGAACTCAAAAGGTCACACACAAAAGTTAAGGGATTAGAAATAAAGAGAATGGATGCTGATTCAATATGAGATATTTTTTCAAGGTTATGAGTTAACTTGGATTTTTTAATGTTTATTTGATAGAGCATGAAAAGATCCTTGATTTGATACCAAGATTATATGAATTTGATTAGTAAAACTCAAGATACGTATGGTTTAAGGTGGCATGTGACATACACATGCCATATACACATGCTATCAATATGCGAGTGTTACATGACTTATTCATATATTATTAGTCAAAAGAGAAGGCACATGATGGTCATGTGCTTCTGAAAGGGTTTTTTAAGTTAGCGAATGATTTGAAAAAGTTACCCAAGATTGAACACGGTCTTGTAAACCCCCAAATCAAATAATATAGATTCAAGCTAAAGTTAAGCAAAAGGATAGAATTTGTCTTCACACCTAAAAACACTTTAAGAAAAAAAACTCAAGTTAAATAAATCCATTTTGTTAAAGAGAGAAAAAAACTCTTATCTCAACTCTTCATTTCTTAGTCCATAATTCTCCATCATTTACAAAACAATATAATATCTATTTAAAATAAAATACAATATAATATAACAAAAATCATAAAGAAGAAAAAAACTTAAAATCATTCACATTCTACTCATAATAACTCATTTATGGAGTTTAAAATTCATCCATTATAACCCCATTTATATCTTTAAATATCACCCTTAGAACTAATAGAGTCATGCTTGCGATCGTAGAGTCATGCTTGCGATCGTATTTGTCCGAATATTCTAGTATTAGCTTTTATCATGGCTTTTACCACAATCATATCGCCTCTATCATGATCGTGATAATAATTTTTCACTTTTTTCTGTCATAACTCAACCCTCAATCATGCTAAACAATTTCTTAGCTCTTTCTAACATTTCTGCTTCTTTTTATTGTATCAGTTAGATACATGCAAGTCACATGCCAGAAGCATGTGATATGCACGTGTGTGTATTATGATAACCTTAAAGATAATTAGGGTTATTATTAGGTATCTGATTTAAAGATATGATATAATAATATGATATAATAGAAGGCAAAAAAGGTTGCCTCTTCTTCCTCTCTTCTTCCCTACATCCTTTTTATAGTAAAGAACAAGAAAATTTGAAGTTAACACAAGCAAGAGGATTTGGTCTTTCAAGAACAAGATCATTGGTTGTAATTTAACACATCCTCTCATCTTCTTCTCTTCTTATTTTATCTCTATTAGTATCTAAAATGATTTTTTTGTAATTTAATTATTAATCTAATTCTCTACTTATGTGGATAGTTTAGAGATCCTTAATGTTGTTGATTAGAAAAGTTTACTACAACTTTTCTAACGAACAAGATCAAAGGAAATCAACATTCTTGTAAGTGTTACCTCATTTATACCATGCCCTCTTAAAAGTATTTTTAATGTATGATGATTGAAAAGATGCATGAAAATTTTTTTTATAAAAGTTTTATATTTTTTTTTGTTACGTATCAATCATGTTTTTAATCAACAGTTGTATTAGAGCCACGGTTTTCATGCAATCTTTTTTTGAAAAATAATGATTCTTGGGTTTTTTTAGCTTGTATGGTGCTTGCATGTTTTTGATGTTTGAGGAGATTTTATTCCAAAATTTACCACTAGATTTTAACCATAGGCATAAATAGTTTAGATATTTCAAGAAAAAGTCCCCCTTCAAAACGACAAAGTCTAATAGGTGCTTTATTTGTGGAAAGAAAGGACATTTTGCCAAAAATTGTTTTAAGAATCCGTAAAGCTCAACCAAGCTGATATAATAGATTCAACAGTCGACAACTATCTTTGTTAACAAGGATCTTGAATCTTTATTCTCTAAACAAGAGGAACCAATAAAAGAAACTTCATTTGACATTCTACAAAAATCCTATATAGATTCAAACTCAAATATCTCCTCTCTTTCTCAAGATGAGTATGAAAATCTCCTAGTCCTTACCATAGAACCTTGGGAAGATTACATACCCCTTACATTATCTCCTTCCTCAGATACTATCTTGAAAGAATCACAAGAATCTATTTTTCAGTATATCTCAGAAATGTTTCTCATACTTAAATCCCAATCATATCTTTCAAAAATGTTCCTCCTACAACTCTTATCTCTCTAAATATCTTCCCTTCCAAATTCAAATGACCAATCAATGTCATTGCTTTCAAGGACACTGTCACTCATAAGACAATGATGAATTTAATAATCATTTCTAACTTTTCTTAGAGGAAGCACAATAAGTATTTTAAGGCAGCAGATGGAAAGGCATTTCATACCTTGTTGATCACTCAAGAAAAGATTAGCATTCAATTCTTTCCTGACTGTATCATATGGACTCAAGTCATCAGTATTACCTTGCTAGCCAAAGACCTCTTGATAGGTTTTGATTTCTATTGCTAAGCAAAGAAGCTTCAGATTCTTTCTGATGGGCTTAAATACAAAAGCTAATTTAAAGTCTATACTCAAATTCCCAAGCTTTTTACCATTACATATTTCCCGCAACAATTGAACTCTTTTAAAGACCTCTTTCTTCCTCTTTGTGTAGACTCTCATGTACAATTTAATCACCCTTCTCACCTTTGGAAAAACCATAAATTCCTTGTTTCTCTCTCCCTTTCAAACTTAATAAGGATATTAATCCAATAAAAGCATCCCATCATAGCATATCACCCTTAGATCTTGCTTTAGTCATAAAAGAATATAACCAATTACTCCAACAAGGCCTCATTGAACCCACCAAGTCCTCTCAAGCTTGTCAGGCCTTCTATGTTGAAAAGACTTATTATTGATTACAAACCCTTCAAACATTTCTTAGCTGATGATAAGTTTCCTCTTCCTAAGATATCCTTTATGTTTATCCATCTTAAAGGAGCTTAGTACTTTTCAAAATTTGATCTCTAGACAGGATTTTGACAACCAGGCATCTAGCCCAATGACAACCACAAAATAGCCTTCTACATCCCAAATACCCAATACTAGTGGAAAGTAATGCCTTTCACTCTTAAAGTTGGTCCATCTCTTTTTCAAAAGGCCATGATCTAAATTTTCTAGCCCATTCTCCATTTTGCCCTAATCTATATTGATTACATCCTCTTATTTTCTTCTATTATTAAGAACCATCAATTGTTATGGACCCAATTCCACCACTTAACCCAAAATTATGATATCATGCTTTCTAAGCAAAAGAGTACCATAGGAGAGATCAAGATTGATTTTCTAAGAATGCATTTCAAAAATGGTACTTTCAGCTCTGACCTATATCTCATTGAAGAACTCAAAAATTTTTAAGATGAAAACCTTATAGTAAAGCAGATTCAACAATTTTTGGGGATAATCAATTATGTTCGTAACTTCTTCCTTTAAGTTTCCAAATACAGTTGTCATCTCTTTAAGATGTTGAAAAAGCAACCCTCACTATGGTGAAATGAGCAGACTACAAATGTAAAGGAATTATAAGCGATGGTCTAGATACTTCCACCTATTCTTCAAAAAAATGCTAGTGACACATCATGTGGGGCCATTTTGCTTAAAAAATAAGAAGATAAAGAAGCAATTTATGGATATGCATAAGGACATTTCAAGAATAATGAACAACACTATCACTCTACCTACAAAGAAATCTTGGTCGTAAAATAAGGAATCAAGAAATTTGAATTCTATTTGATTAGACAACACTTTACTATTTGAATGGATAACTCTTCTTTCCCTAGGATTCTTGATTTGAAACAAAAAATACTCCCTGAATCAAGATTACTTCACTAGAAAGATTGGTTCTCTAAATATGATTTCAAGGTGGAGCACATTAAAGGCTATAAAAACCTTACTCCTGATATGCTTTCCAAAATATCCAAACCTCCTCCCAAGCTTTTCTCCTACCTTCTTCATATTTCAATTCTGAATTTCCTTGAATAATGGTCTATTACCTCTCAAATTCACACCTATAAATAGAACTTGAACTCTAATACTTATGGTGTTTATTTACCCAGTACTTCCATCTAGTTAAGTTTCCTTTAATGGAAATGTTATATTTCTTTCACAAACCTAAGAATGAAGGAACCTATCCATGGAGATTCCTTACTTGGTTTCAATCAGTTAACAAATGGATACAAGAATTTTTAAAAATTATCCATTTACATGGTCTCTAGAATAATATGACATTAATAAAGTATTAACATGTTATTTATTTATTAACAAGATCATATATCCATTATAAAAACAATGGGAGTTGTATGATACATGAAAGGCATAAACTGTTCTTGGTTTTAAACTTTCCTCTATACCAAGCTCCACCAGATTACTTATAAAAGTTAAGGGATAAAATAAACATCTTTAATAAGGTTTAGAACATATTTATTCCCTTTACCATTGCTTATCAAGGAGCTAGATGTGAATGTGTACAACATAATGCACAGATAGATGATGATGACATAGATACAGGACCATTTGATAACTCTAATCCCAGTAACCCTTAACATTTTCCTCTTACTATGGATACTGCTGAATTTAATGATCTTAGAGAATCATCCTCTAGTGCATCCTCAGGAGGTCCAAATGTGAGCCAAGTCTTGCAAATTATGTTATAGATCTAGAGGACTACAATATATCTCCCAACCATGAGCCAAAGGGATGGGATTAAGACAGTAGGATAGTGGTCATAGAGTCATAATGTCTTTTACTTTAATCATGTCTACTTTAATAATTATGTCATGTCTACTTTTATGTTGTCCTTATAATGTTTGTGATAAGATAAGGCAATACCTTATCTTACCTATCCAAGTATCTTACAGTGATTGGATGTAACATATTTAGTTTAGATAAGTTTATGTGGGCATTATGCCTATAAATGTATAACCCCTTCTTAATGAAGGGATCATCAGCTTAAAAATAAAAACTCTTCCTCTTTTTACAATCATGCTCTTCTAAAACCTTTCTCTCTTTCAAAATTCTTTATATTTTAATAAATTAATTTCTCTAGATCTCTAGGTCTCATCTCATAATTATTATCCATCTCTAGTTCAATGTTTAAAGAATCAAAACAATAACTTTGCCCATTCATATGGTATGATGCCTTCTTAGGGCTTGATATTATGTGAGATTCTTTAAATGTTGGATTAAAGATGGCTCTCAACCACTTATGGTATTAGAGCCTATTGTAGACCCTGACTTTTCACCCATGCACTATAATTTTATGACTTGGTACAGGTCCTCGATGTTGATCCCATTTTACATACATGCCTTTTAGCCTTCAATGAGTGCTCTGGACGTGCAAAGCACATTACATTTTCCTTATGGAAGGTGGAGCACATAACATGTATTTTTTGATATGTGGAGCATATAGTGCTACATGATGCGCATGTTCAGTTAATATAGGAATGGTGCACAGCCTTTTCCCATGCAAATGTAACATGCTCCATATGTTACCATGCATTTATGACATAAATGGTGCTTGATAAGCTTGGGATGCACATCCCAATGTACCTAGGTTGGGTGGTATACATAGGTGGAATTGGTGACATGCTACACTATATATTACACATATAGCACTATATGATGCACATATCCAATTTAATTTTACAAAATCCTACATTATTTGCTTGTTTTTAACAACTCATGACCCATACCTACAACTATAAGCCACATATTTACGGGAAAAAGGTTTGAAAATTGTTAATTATGGCTAAACTTTGTCAACATCACTCCTCACTTAATAAAACACTTAATTAAGTTGCTGATTAGGATTAGAGACTAATTAATCCTCACTTTAAATCCCTAAATTCATTTGGAATCAAGGTCTAAAGGTAACCTTCATTGATGAGTGTTGAATGCATTTTCCTTTTCTCATTTTCTATTGATTTCTTTATGGCTTTTGCAATTTTTGCTTTGTTTTCATTGATTAGCTTCAATCATGAATGTAATAGTAGCATTATTAACTTTTTTATAGCTAGAATGATATGTGACAGTCACATATTCATTTGAGTTGCTTATTTGATTCATGTTTTTACCTAAAAACTCATTTTACTTCTAATTCTACATGTTATATGTGGTGCATATAGCTCATATGCTACATATATCATGTTATATGTGGTACATATAACTACTAGTTTTTTGCTAATTCATGATTTTTCACTCATTTTCAGTTGTTTTTTTGATGCTAAATGAAGTTTTAAGTGACATTAGTGGTTTCACAATAACTCTAATGATCTGAATTTCTCATACATCGATGTAATTTGATTAATTTTGGCTTCAAAATTATTTTTTGAGTTAAATGCTTATTTAATTTAATGTTTATTGCAATTAAGGTGATTCGACTTGAATTGGATGTGCTTTCCATATCTAATTCATGCTTAGATGATATTAAAGTCCTCTAACTTCATTTTCCATGATCGATTTGGTTGATTTTGTCATTAAATCAATTGATTTGCTTATTTTCTCAATTAAATACTATTTAATTGTGTTTTCATTTATCATTTGACATGATTTGCTTAATCAAATGTCAGTTCATTTATAAGTGATGCCATATGTGATCTTAAAATCTTCAGATTATGCTTTTAATATTTTTTACCTAAAATTAATTACTTTTTCATGATTTTCATGACCTGTCTCATGTTTATTGTTACATTTTCATGAGTGTTACTATCATATTCATTAGACTTTAGCCATTAATTCATGCTTTAACATGCATAGAATTGGTCATTCGTGTATGACATCTCATTTGTTGCCTAACAATTATTTCCTTATTTGCTTTTTTCCATTCATGCGTATCGACTCGTGCTACCCATGGCTATTTTTTTGAATGGAGGAGATGTTGCTTAATGTCTTAGATTTTTATATTGTCAAAGATCCTTTCTAATATAATAGGCTTCTATTTTATTTTCTCGATATATATGATTTAGCCTTATTTCATCATGTATCCCCTATCTCTCTTGATCTCTTTGTTTTAGCCGTTATTAACTTTCATTCATCCTACTATGCTTGGTTTATCATTGTTATATGATGTATGCTATGTCATGTCATCTTTCATATATCATGCTTATACTATGTCATTTCACATGTCATACCTATGCCATGTCATCTTTCACATATCCTACCTATACCATATCATCTCACATGTCATGCTTATGTTATGTCATCTTTCACATGTTATGCTTATATCATGTCATATCTCATATGTCATGCTTATGTCATGTCATATCTCATATGTCATGCCTATGTCATGTCATAGCTCACATGTATTGCTATGTCATGTCACATTTCACATGTTATGCCTATGTCATGTCATATCTCATATGTCATGCTTATGCAATGTCATCTTTCACTTACCATGATTACAATATCATATTTACCATGCTATATTTGTTATGATTATTATCATGCTATCGTGTTGTGTGCTTATTTCATGCTTATGAATGTTTGCTTACCTATGATAATTAACTCTATTAAAATTGTAAAATCAAACTTGAAACTTTAAGGGAATAGATCTTCACCACCTGAAATCATCTTTAAAGGGTTTGACTTAGCACTCATACTTAGTCCTGTATCAAACTAGTGATTATGGGTGAGTGAGTACCTTGGACTCCATTCAACTCCTTGAGAAAATAAATCTGCCTTCACCACTCGCTTCCTTGTATTGAAGACCATCGTTGATTCTTTGAATGGATAAACATTAAGTATAGTCCTATATGGATGAATCCATTCAATTGAATAGGTTATAGACAATATGGTTGAGAACCTTAGCTTATTGGTACTGGACTAAAGCCCATGTAGCTTACTCTATCAATATTCCAAAATTAGGACCCCTTTATTTGCATGCTATACAGATCTATGCCTCATCATATCGATCAATTTGCTTAAATCCAACCACTCTTCCCACCTTGCATTGCTCTATTAAGAATTAGAATCCTTTCATGATTTTGTATTGGTTACATAATCTCATGCCTATTCCATTGACATTCTCTTATCATAGTAATATGATCATGCTATATTGCTTTGTTACGAGTCATAATCCTTTAATGATTTTATATTAATTACATAACGTCATGCCTATTCAATTGGCATTCTCTTATCGTAGCAATATAATCATGCTAAAATGTTGTTGGATTTTAACCATAATCCCTTATATGATCGAGTAACAATCATCCTTTTTGCTTGCCTTACATGCCAAGAGTATAACACCTCAAGTTCCTAGAGTAACTCTAGGCTAGTAGCCCACTTAGGAGATTTTAGACCTGTTAGTGTATACTCTAGACCATAATGTTTTATTGTAATTTAAAATTGAATAATTTATCAATAAAAGGCATTATTCATTATTTAGTTTTCTTGAAAGGTTATTAACTAGATAATGAATTCCAAGATATTGGAACAGTACAAAGGAATTCATAAAGAGTCTATGAAATGAGATTTTTATTGTATGAAAATGTTCAATATCTAAATTATCCCTGATCAATGTATTAATAAGAATGGATATTATTAATGCAGTTAAGATCAGCACATGTTATACTTCCTTATGGGATGATTCTCATTCATCATGATAAGAGTTGTCTAAAGTGAATATGTGGATGAGCAGTTTGGGACTGACTCATTAGAGAGCTTACTAGTGAGATTTTATATGGATGATTAATCTATGTCTGTGAAATATATCTCACTCATATTAGTAGTGCAAGTATCCTTAAGACTTAAGATAACAAAGTTATATTAATTATTGATCACTATGTTTAACTCCTATGTTTTATTGCTCCTTAGAAGGTGTTCATAACTTGGAGGTTGGATATAGTGTGAAGTAGTTGAAGGTATTTATTTATCAATAAAGGATTCACCACCTTAGATTAAATGTAGGGGTTTTATCTCATTGATTCATGTAATATTCTTTATTCAGGAATCTCTGGCCAGAGTAAAATGCCTATTGATGAATGAGTTTCATAAGAGCATTTTAGGAATAAAGATTATGGTATATAAAATATCAAATTTTGGGCATGATCTAATACACTTGATTATGCATTGAGTTGACATAAATCCATACTCAAACCAAGATGAGATAGTGGATGGTGAAATGAGTTTATTGTATACAATCTGATATAGAAAGGTTGTAGCCAAACTAATGACCTTTTGATATTTGGGTAGTCATGATGTATTACTAGACACCACTCTTGATTTACATATGATGTTGTTAAAGAGAGTTTAATAATATGTTCATATGTTGCCAACATGTCAAGAACCCTAAAGGTTGCACACTAAAAGTAAGAGGAATGATAATCATGAATAGATGTTGATGAAATAATATTTTATGGTTATAGGAAAACCTAGATTTTTCATTTTCATTTGATAGAGCATGAAAATAGCTTTGATTTGATACCAAGATCACTTAAATCAGATAAGAAGAACTCTAGATACAAGTGATTTAAGTTGACATGTTCAATATGCATGGTATATACGAAATTAGATAGAACTAAATGACTTAGTAGTCAATATATGATTACCACATGACTTATTCATGTATGATGAATTAAAAGGAAGAGCACATGATTATCATGTGCTTCTGGAGGGATTTTTAAGCCATGCACATGCAAGTCACATGCCTGAAGCATGTGACATGCACATGCATATGACTTAAGTAACCTGAAACCTAATTAGGTTTTTGTAAGTTATCTGATATAACTTTTAGGGTTACAGAATAAGAAATTTTTGCTGCCTCTTTCCTCCATTGGTTTTAAGTAATTCAAAGCTTAAGAACAAGGAGATCAAGTTGGTTTTTGATAGAAGATCAAAGAAGAAAAATCAAATTTATTTATTATATTTCATCTATTCCTTTTATTTTATTTTATTAGTCTCTAAACAAAGCAAGTAATATTGATTACTAATCATTGTCATTTCTTGTGTGGATATTTTGGAGATCCTTTAAGTTGGGGATTGAAAAGTTTGCTACAACTTTTCTGACAAATAAGAAAGAAGGAGATCTACATAAAAGTAAGTTTTTGATCTCTTCTTTGGTGATCTTCTCTATTATTGATGTATTCTATGTATGGTATTGCTAGATCTTATGAAATCATATGTTTTAAAAAATTTAAATTATATCTTTTGCTACTAAACATGTTTTCATAAACCAACAATGGTATCAGAGCGATTTGGCGTTGCAATTTATGCATAAAATACATAATGATTTTCATTTTTTTAGTATGATTGTAGCTTGTGGAATTTTCATGTTTTAAATGGTTATTGTTTGAATTTGAATTTAAAATTTTAACCCCTTCTTCTTCATTGAATTAAATTGGTTTCTATTAAAAACAACTAAATAGATATGTGGAAAGTTTATGAGATAAAAATTCATATGTTGTGCATGCTCTCATTAATAAGGTCAAATGGATATTTGTGTTATTCTTAATGTTCTTGCTTGATTATTGCATGTTTAATTATTGAACATGTAATGAATCAATTATTTAATGTTTTAAATTGATTATAGAGCATTATGAATGAATTATGATTCGATTTGGATGTGATTATATGTAATTCATGTTCATATATACATAGAAAATCCATTTATGGTACATTCAACCTTTTCAATATAATTGGTCATGTTTTTCTATTAATTCATGTATTTTAATGTTTTAGACACATTAAAATTTATAAAAATGAAATTTTATTAATTTTTGACATTAATAAGTATTTTATTTGAATTAAAACTCTTAAATGGAGCAATTTGAGCATGATAAGGAGTCTTACTTATTTTCTACTTTTTGACTTCTATTTTGAATTCTAAGTTATATCTTAATATTTAAAGTGTGATTAAATAATTAATATAGTACTATTTAGATGATTATTTAATTTAATAAATCATTTATTCAAATAGAATTCAAAACCATATGTTTTCAAATGCAAACCTAATAACTATTTTAAAAGGTAAAATTTATTTGAATTTTAAAATTAAAAAATCGAAATGACATTATGAGAAGATTATTCATTTAAGCATTTTGAATGTATGGATGGATGAATATATAACATGATGGTGATTATGGACTTAGCTCAATATGATTAAGCATATGTATCTTTTGGTGTCTAATAAGGCTGAGGGTGGTGTTTGGAAGTTTGGCTCCAGTAGCTTGATGAGTTTGGCTTTGAGAAGATGCTCAAAAACCTTGGAAAGTGGCATCCTAAGATTCGGGTACTTCTAGGATTAGTAATGTTTTGAAGTATCAGATTTAGTGTTTTCCAGGGCATTGATGTAATGGGATTCGTATTGTGTTTGAGTGTATGTGGTGGTTTTAGGTTTGAGGTAGGAAGGCTCCTTCTTCTTCAGCCCCTTGATCTACTTAATCCATTGGTCAATGGACTGGATGTCCTCAAAGGTGTGAAATATCTGATACTTAAGCTTATCTTAGTATAATGGCAACAACCCAATGATAAGCTTGTTGATCATGTCTAACTCAGATGGCTTCTGTCTGATGAATGTAGCTTTGTCCATCCACCGGTTAAAGTAGTCCATGAAAGACTAATTAGCTTTCTGCTTTATCATCTCTAGATCTAGTAGAGTAATATCAAAATGGAATTTGAACCCATACTGCTTACAAAAAGTAGTGCATAGAGGCTTTAACTTGGACGTGGTTGCCTTATTCAGACATGATACCAGGCCAACACTGGTCCCTGTAAGAGTAGGGCATCCCCGGACGCGAGAGCCCTGCACGCTGTTCGGCGTGAAATGTCGTGGTGCTTGCTCTCAATGGTGTATCCCATTTTAGTTTTGAAAACAATGAGTTGAGTTTATTAATGGAGTCACTACCTAGTTGCTTTTGTCAATTCAATTGAACGACTAAGCAACCAGGAAATAAAACCCGGGCCTTCCCGTGTTGGAAAGCGGCCTGAATTTCTTCAGAGAATGGGTTCGGGATTTCAAATTTATTCGTATTCCATCTTATTATGTTCACTTTGTTTAATTTTAAAGAAAAC
>CANYBF010812441.1:0-28405 GCA_948192965.1 Dalechampia spathulata
ATGATGATGATATATTAAAAGGTATGAAGTTATATAATTATAAGCATACCATGATATTGATTACAAATAAGATATATATCATATCATTCATGTATATTGATAAATTATTATGACAAATGAAATAATGATGATGATATGAAACATGATGAAAATGACATATATAAATGGTATACAATAAATGATAAGATGGAATCATGTTTGTTATATTCAATAATGTTTTGGAATTTATTGATATAATGATTACTGTGATATTTCAATATTTGTTACACTAGCACCACTGAGTTTTATACTCAGCGTTTGTCAATTGATAAATGCAGGAACAAGTAAAGCCACAAAACAAGAACATCAGTGAAACAGCTGGACATATCGATAGAATATTGGTAAATGGGTTGAGTTGCTTCAAACTTCTATCTATATAAATTATTGTGCAACTACATAAACAAAATACTCCGGCAGTAAATAAATTAAGTTTGACAAACCTAAAAATATGCAAACTATTAATGTGTGTATGTTATAACTCTGATGAGGTGATGACTTATTATGTTAAAACCTTGGAATAATAAATGTATTGGATTAATATGATTTTCCAAATATTTCTTATGTTAAGCTTCAATTATATGATAGTTATTTATAGTCCCTTTTTATTTAGTACAAAATACATGTCATCAAGCTGTCTTTTTTATAGTATATTCGACAACCAAAATATATCAAAACATAAACATATTAATTCTTTATATATATATTTGGTTCAAATCATTATCATTTAATTCATTAATGCATTTTTTACCATTAATCTAAGACTTAATTATTTAGCTGCTTATTGAATGCATTATCATGGTTATTCACTTTGTCTAATAATATTCCATTGTAGCCATTATTTACCATATATAAGGTGCATTATCACTTAAACATGCAATCAACATGTATGCTTCATTTATTAACATAACCATGCATGCTTCATTTTACACTTCTAAGTTAGTTTGTTTACCAACCTAGTCATACATACATACACACTTTCTCTGTTCATAATTCAAAATCACGTGTATTATGCAAGTTAGGTAGTTTAATTATAGATTATAAGTCTCTAAATCATAAATATTCTTGATTCTTATAATCCATCAATTAATTACTTATTGAAACATTTTCATTACACTAGACATTTATAAAATTTTTAAAAGTTTATGGTTATATTTCTAAGTCAATACAAGTACAAAACTTGTATGAAACAAATTTAAAAACTCATGCAATATTTCATTTATGTATCATTTCTTTTATCATACTTGATCAGAGAAAATGTTCCCATAGCGTGATTAATAAAAAACCATATACTTAGAAATTCATTAATCACTCTACAAAGAATTTGTATAATTTTTTTTACATAGATGGAATATATATGGTCTATTTTAATAACTAATTATTTTATAACCTGTGGCTTTAGCATCACCTACCATATAAGACATTCATATCAAAATTATGGCATGCCATTTATCATTTTCCTGAGTCTAAACATCATTAATAAAGTTTAGATAAATCATATACTAGACATTTTAGCATCTTTGCTAACTTACAAGCAAATCAAAGATTTTACTAACTTTAAACTGTACAATGATAATTGTAAAATAAATATTTACTAGGAATATATTACATGGTCCAAAACATTGTTCTAAAGGTCATTCAAGTCTGAAAATTATCCTGATTGCACTGGTGCCTCACTGATCTAGACATCCCTCTAATTCACCCTGACTTACATTCTTCAAATGATAAAAGTTGAGTATAAACTCAATGGTGCTTAATGACAAGTACAATGTAATTCAAATTATAGATTCATAAAGTAATAACATTCATAGATTAAATATTTCATATGTTTCAATAACAAAGTCCTTACTACATCCATGTCACATGAAAATCATATTAACTTGACTAAACTCCATATAGTTATTACTTGTATGTCTTAAAATATGACACTTATATGTTGCATATAATAATAGTAGTACTTAAGTATGACATTCGTTCTACCTCTATCATTTTATCATTTTTGTTCACAAGATAGCAGTTAAATAAAGTTCATGCCAATGATTGCAAATGCATTGCATTTTCTTCTCTATCTCATTTCACTGTATATTCATGTGACTTATTGAGAAGAGACCAGAACTCAACCAACCTTATGATTAATAATTATCACATGGTTCATTGAGGAGGAAATCAAACTCAACCGACCTCAAGAACAATCATATCATCATACTATGCACAATTGGTAAGGAATTGTAATTAAACTCAACTTACCTGGGGAATAATCATATCATCATACTATGCATAGTTGGTAGGGTCAGATCTCAACCTACCATCCAGGAGGGACTAAACTCAATCTGCCTTGAGAATAATTACATCATCATAATATGTATAGTTGGTAGGGACATATCTCAACCTACTATTGAGGAGGGACTAAACTCAACCTACCTCATAAATCTCATCAATTATCATTTATATAAATATACAAGCATCACCTTTGTATCGCCTTATTTATATACTTTATACATATATGTAATTGTACCTCCTTTATCCCTCTAAAATGGCATGTTGATGGTTTATGATGCATGATTTTAATGTATATACAACCACATAATGTTGATACAGCTATAAATAGTAATATCTCAAGTATATCAAAGCATTGTAAATTTAACATGGATATAAGGTAATTAAATATTTGTACCATTCTGGATTATGAAGCTTAAATCAATAACGATGTATGACTGTATACGTATAACCATTCAAAATATTAAATTATATAACCATCACCAATGAAGTGTAATTAATATAAATATGACAATTTACATGTCAAAGCTTGAATCATCAAGCTTTTAATTTCACTTACGATTTGCATTTATCTTAATTATTATTAAGCACAAACATAATCTATGTTGTTCACCATTAAAATTTGAATATGTGTATATAAGTTAGCAGTAGCTTCAGATGAACAAATAACAATCATTATTTCAATAGATTATAATCCATGTAAATATTAAATATAAATTTACCTGATAATATTTACATTTCTAAAAATGTAATAAATGTATAGTTTATGTCAAACTATTAATATCATAACTCATATAACGAGCTTGGGAACTTTTTTTATACAAATAATAATTATAATAATAGCAATAATAATGATAATAATAATAGGCACAAACCTATTTTTGACTTATCTTTGTCTATCAATGAAATAGTAGTAGAAATCATTTTATTTCCTTCACTTGTTATACGTAGACATACCAATTTATAAGCTATATGAATATGGTAAGAGTTTACATTCAGATATAATATATATATAATTAATCACTTAAAATAGAGCTTTAATTTCCTTAGGTGTGGTGTATGTACATTGCTTAACGTACATACTCATGTAATCCATTATTCTACACTGTGTATTTATGTAAACTTATCTATTACTAAATTAACGTTCAAATGTAATTTAACTATACCTAAAATAGATATATTACACTAAATAAATGTATTATGTGGTCCAATCTAAAAATAAATTTGTGTGTCTAACCATCTAACTATCCCTTGCAAAATTTTTAAGTAATTCGGCCTTATTGCTAGTTAGAATCTACATATTACATTACACTAATTAAGTCATTTCTTACAATCTATAGCATGAAGTAACACATATGTTTGCTAATTTAAGTGATACGTATTTAAGACTAGTAAATCTCATTTTTAATTAGATTAAACAACGCAATCAACTCATTCCCATATAAATCTATGTATAATATGCTTAAACAGGTGCGATCGATCAAATTTTACATATGATGTGTGTGAATATCCCATTTTAGGCATGGTTTATAAGACTAAGGTGTTTTAATAGCTCCACTTTAACTTATTTCTACCAACTTCCTGTGTCTTGCCATGCAAAAATTGCATGGAACATATTATCCTAACCTAACTCTACTATACATTCATTTATAATACTATTAGTTTATACCAATATTCAAGAAAGCCTGGGAAGTCAATATTCATATGCTTATTTCTAGCATCATGCGGTCCAACAACTACTCTTCATGTGTTTAATCACATTTCTCTTAGCTAATTTTCCATATCATTAATTCTAGCTTTTAGTGATATGTTAGTCAAGTGAAGAATGACTTAAATATCCATCCAAGAACAATATTCCAATGGTAGTCATATACAATAGACAAGTCTATGCTTACATCATTCACACACTGACTAACTATTCACTTTCATGAGAGTAAAACATGGTGATCCACTTAATGTCTATCAATAATGAATTATGGTAAGCATCTTATTCATCAAGCACTTTGGAATATTTATTAATTTCGAGTTCCAAAATTCCAACTATGATTATAAATAAATGCTTCCAATCAAGGTCTTTAAGCAAGTATAACTACAATTCAACAAATACTAATTTAATTTATAATAGTTAAGTTTTAGTCTTTACTCTTTAATATGCGCATATATGGAGTATTTAACCAATCTTCCTATTTAATTAGAGATAATTATCTGAATAATGTAACTCTAAAACTTAATTCCCAATCTAATATGATTCTAAAAATATTTACCAATCTAATGTGGGTCATTTTTGTCCATATTCAAAATCAGCAACCCCACTGCCTATTTCTCTACAAACCTCTATATCTATTTTTATGTAAAAATATTTTTATTTTTGACTTCCTCTTTTAATTTTTAAAAAATTGAAAAGGTTTAAAATAATCCTTAAATCTTAATTATTTATCAAACTTTATATACGTACAAATGACTAGGCTCTGATACCATTCAAAGAGAGTCTGCTCCTAACTTAAGGCAGAATCTAAGAACTACTCAAGGATCTGTGATATACTATCTAGGGATCTGTAAAAATAAAAATTTAAAAGATCTAAAATTTACTTCTCTGGTTGTTATCTAGATTTCCTATTTTCTTTTAATTTTTCATATTCATTAAAATAATGAGAACTAGTTATAGATCCTAAAGGTGCTCTATTTTTTAGAAAATATTCTTCAAATTCATCCTGTCTCAAGACCAATTCTTCTAAGTGCTTAGAAAATTGATTTACATTTTGATTCAAGGTTTGTATAATTGCACTTAAGGAAGTAAGATGATCAATAATAGAATTTAATAATCCTATTACTAGATCTTTACCTGCATCATGATCTAAATGAAAACAACCAAGATGAGAACAATTATCAGATATAATACAATTATTATAAGCACTTCTGTATATTATAATTCACTGACCTTCTTTCATGCCCTTACTTCTTTTATCATAAGAAGTTTTCAAAAAACACATAACAATAATATATGTGGTACGTGGTATTGTAACTAGTGGTATGGAGGCCTTGCTTCTCTTGGACTAGTAATCTTCAACCTCTATTTTCCAGCATATTTACCTTAATACGAACATAATTTTTATAGGGACATAACTTAAGATAAAGACATGTACCTTACAGTAGATTGGGTCTACTAAGCTTTTGCAATAAACGCATTATATTACTTCTTGCTCATCACCAGTAATTACCTTTATAGGTTAAAAGTTCTTCTGTACCTTGGTTGCCTTTTCTTCTTCTTCTTGGGACTTACTGCAAGTACTTTTTCAAAATAGACCTTTTAGGAATAGTATATTAAGGCATACAGGAGTTGATAATATTATCCAAAAATCCTATGATGTGGTTGATCAATGCTAAAGTTCTTTCTGCTTCTTTACAATCATAATATTCATTATGATATTTGATATGCTCGTCGCACACAATCTTTCTTGTTTCCATGAGCTCTTATTTCAAACTTCTAACCACACTTACATTAGTAAGATCTAGAAAACATAAATTATTAACAAACCTTTTGACAGTAATAGAAGACATAGATAAGAAATCATAAGAAGTTTTAAAAACTCAAAGAATTTTTAGAAAGATTTTTCTAAATATATTTTCCTTCTCCCCGAGCTCAAAGAGTTTAAGGAGTATTTATATTACAAAAGTTAGTGCCTCTAGTGTTATTTGCCAACTCAAAAGTAAAGCAAACAACTAAAATAGCTGACAAATTCTTTTGGCCTCTTTTTAGTCTTTTGATAAAGTTTTAAGACTTGTGACTGTCAGTGGGTAGTGAGGTTCCCACTTTTATTAGGAATTTAAATTATGGACACAACATGCTAAATGAAAAGGAATCACAGTTGGTGTTTATAAACTGTTTACCTGCTTTACATATTTATCACATGCACACAGTACGTATAAATAATTGTAGTTAGATAGCAGGATCCTTATCCTCAAGATGATAATATTATATTTGACTCGTGACACTTAGCAACTAGCCTTTTAGTAGGCATCATGTATGACACCTTGAACGTCTATCTCTTATGGATCTTTGTCTTCTTTAGGGTCTTCCTCCTCTTCCAACCTTATCCTCTAAAACTTGATTTATTGTTTTATTTCTCTATTAATCTTCAACCATTGTTCAAACATTTTTGTTTGAAAATTTAGACTAGGATGCTTCTCTTCGAGTTTATATCATAGATCTATTGCCCTTTATCTTCCTACTTAAAATTCTGGGCTTCAAGCAGCTGATCTAAGCAGAATATTTCTTGAGATGGACACAAACATTCTTGTATCTCCTAGAATTAGTTGATCATAATCATAAGCTATCTTTTCTAAAATTATTTTAAAATTTTCAATGAGGATAGCTTTATTAATGTCTCCTATACCTTCTTGATTTTTCCATTTTTTTCTCCATGCTCCTTTTATCAATTTTCTGAGGTTTTACCATCTCATAACAAGAACTCTGATGTATTTCCCACAGTTGATATGGATATCTTAGAGCCCTATCTTCTTCATATTCCATCATAGTGCTAATTATCATAAAAGTGATTAATCCATAATTAATTTTTAATTTTTTGAATGCCAATCTTACAATGTCAGGCAGTTCCTTCATTGTTTGTTCTAGGTCAATTTCTAAAATGCTAACCAATCCAACATTTGTTAGGTGTATGCTTTCTGTTACTTTTTTAGCTTCTACCTACAGACTAAGACCAGCTGGTTGATCATGGATATATGGATATAATGAGGAGTTGACTTTGAGTAGGCTTTCTACCGAATCAACAAGTTTATTGCTAATTGCCTCTCTGATATCTTTTAACATGTAGTACTCTATTTTTTGTAAGAGCTCTTCTCTTTTTTGTAGTCTGTTCATCATCTTTTCTTTGCCTCTTATGTAGAGACCAAGCTTCTTTTCAAGGTTCTTAATGTATTCAAATATTTTTTTAACGTTTTCTTTAAGTTGGTTATTGTTCATCTTAGCTACCTCTTTATAACATTTTGAATACAGCTAAAATCCCTCTTAAGAGAGTTCTCAATCTTTCTAGGCCATTCTAGCCTCATCTTTTTTGAGATCAGATTCTTTTTTAGAGTCTTTCATTTTTTGTATTGTTACAGGCTCATCCCATTCTCTTCCCTTTTCATCTTTCCATCAAAATGGCTTTATTTTTTCTAGAGGAGTATTATAATGTTAAGGTTTTGAGAACTTCACTTTATATTAATACTTCATTGATAGCTCTCTAAGTAACCTTATCATATCTTCTTCTACAAGAGGGTTCTCCTCTTCATCAAGAAGATCACTATCAGAAGATAATTTACCAATTGCTAGATTCTCATATTATTTTTCATGATCACTATTACTAGAGCTATTCCTCCTTTTGGGCCTAAAATCATTCTTCTCAACTTTTTTCAAGACATAAAGCCAACCATTTATATTTTCCTTGGTATTTTTGCTCTTTTATCCATTATACTAATTATGTATTTACTATTTTAAGTGAGCACATTAGAGACCAATGACCTATGTGTTTATAATGCCAACAAAGACTATTTGTTGTAATCTTTGCTTTCTTTACCATCCTTATAGGACCATAGCGTTCGCTCTTAGACCTTGTGCTCTCAGTTTTCTTTCTCTTTGTTGGGCATCACTTTCTCATATGCCTTTGCTTCTTGCATATCCAATATAACTTATTCTTTACAATAGGATCCATCTGCAATATTCATAAGTTCATAAGAAAGAGAGTCAATTATTATATTTTTATTAGATGGAATATATTCAATATCAAACCTATAATAACTAAACCATTCTTGCAATCTCAAGAGTTTAGTTTATTTAGCTTCTTTAAAGTTCAAACTTATAAATCTTTTTACATAAGTTAAATCTATTCTAGCAATGAAATTTTAGGAGCAAAAAAGATATAAAAAGATTTTATACAATTTTTTTTGTAGCAAGGGTTTCTTTTTCATTTATTAGATAATTCATTTCTGCACCTTTAAAAGTTCAAAACCAATACTTACAAATAGGTTCAGGTTTATGACCCTTAATTTTAAGGACTGCACCCCAATTACTATTTAAAGCATCTATCTCTAAAATTAAGTCATCTGCATAAGAGGGTAAGTTTAAGCATGGAAATTTTTTTTATCCTTTCTTTTACCTGTCTTATCGCTTTAGTATCTTTATCATCTTAATACCAAGGTGTTTTATCAAAAGTTTTCTTTGAAATTCTATCTAAGTAGTTGGATAAAATTTTAACAAATTGATGAGCATACTTAGAAAGTCCATAAAACCTTTGTACTTGCTTTCTATCCTCTAGTTCATCAAGAAACATAACTATCTTTTTTGATATATGATCTTGCAACCATAACTTACCTTTAACTATTTCTATACCTAAGAACTTTATTCAATCTTTGAACCATTTTATCTTTCTTTCTGATAGAATCATACCTTCTCTATGAAAGATATCAATCACTTATTCTAAATGATTCATGTGTTATATTCATTGTTGCTAAATACTAACATATCATCTATATTGTCCATGCAAAACTTTTTTAATGCTTTGAAAGCATTATCCATCTTATGTTGAAAAATGCCAGGTGCATTTTTTAGATCAAATGGTATAACCATCCATTCATACATTCCTTGAGGAGCATTGAATACTACTAATGGTATTGAGTCCTCTTCCATCTTAACTTGCTAATAACCACTTTTAATTAAATTTAGAGAAAATAAAAGATTGTTTGAGACTTAACCTATCTATGACATCTTCTGCTGTAGGAATCTTGTAGCCATAATCTTTAGTAGCATTGTTTACCTGACGATAGTCTATAACCATTCTTGCTTTTCTTCTTACTTATTTTACATGATTAATTACCATGAAAGGTAGACTAGAATGAGGGCTTATGCTATCCTTAATTAATCTTTTTTCAAGTAGTTCAATAATTTATTTTTCAAATTCTTCTATCATCTCTTTAATTTATGTTATATTTTTGGTTCTGATGATAGTGTTTGGGTCTTTCAATTCTAATTTGGCTTTGATGCTATTTAGAACCCATAACTTTAATGGATCATCACTAAAGTTATCAACAAGCTTAACTAAGAACTTGTCCTATTTTGTTCCAGTTAACTACATGCTACGTACAATAGAATTTCCTATTGTACCTGTGTCTCAGTACATAACTATTCATACTGATTTGTATCATTTGAACTATTCTTTAATTCAAATAAGTATTCTAACCAAGATTTCCACACTGTGCTAGTAATCTGAAGGTTGGTTCATAGGGAATTGTTCCATATAACTTAAATATTTGAACAGGTTAAAAATCAAATTTGAGTTTAAATTTTGGTTTTAAAAGATTTCAAATCTTGTCCTATAAGAGAGATAAAATTTTCATCTTGCACAAAAGGACAGTTTTCTGTTTGTCCTTTTGAGAAGACATTTCCTAAAATAAGGTCTGCATCTAATTCTGGAAAGGCTAATAATTTATCAATTGTGAATTGAACACCTCATATTAGGATAGGGACTTTTCATGCATAATGGGTAACTACATTTACCTCTCCTCTTGCCATCCTAAGAACCATAGGTTCTGCTAATTGATGCCATCATTCTTCAAGTAATGTATTAGGCCTGACACTATTGATTGTTACTTTGCTCTTCTGTCTATTAATGCATCTAAATAATAATTGTAATAGCCTACAAATTTGAATTTTACTTCAATATATGTCCTCAAATTTATTTCCTCGAGGCTAAAGATTTTTTAAGATGCCACTAGTTTGGGAGATACCAATTTCCAAACCTCATTGAAAGGAATGGAATGTTGTTGAGAAATCTTTTGTATTTCTTTCACAACCTCAGGAATTATTAGGACTTGTCTCATTGTCCTGATGTATTCCTAATCATCATCATCTTCTACAAATATAGGAATATCATCATCATATTCTACAAATATACGAATACTAATTTCTTTGTATCCTATAATTTTCCTATTATTTGATGATTGACCATTATCTTCTTATGTTCTAAAAGTTCCCTCTTGACTTTGTCTTTATCTCTTAATCAATGGTTATTTATGACTTTTTACTGATGATATGTTATACATGATTCTTCTAGGTATGTCAATTGACCTTCTAGGGGTTTGATCATGTGCAAAGTTTCTAAAGTCATATCTCAAGGATGAACTTCTTGAAAAAGAGCTTCTAAGATGAGGATCATATATTTTTAGACCTTTCATAGGTTCTTCTAAACTAAGGATAATGTTTTTACCTTTTTGTGTGATTTGAGAAGATCCTATAGATCTAGAAGTTTTGGTTGGTTCAGTTAATACCCAACTCTTGGGCTAACTAAGTTCTACAAGATTAATTTCTTTTTTATGAAATTGCTTGTAGTTATCTAAACCTTTTTCAAACAATTCTATTATCTTATAAATGTTCCTCACTCCAGGATTGGTCAAATTTATCAACTTGAAAATAATTCTAGTGTGATATGCCAAGTATTTAGCCTAGGACCTCATTCTATTCATCTTGTTTGACTTTATCCTTAATGTCAAAGAGTTTCCAAATGTTCGATCACTCAAAGCCATAAGATAATTTGGATGGCTTTTGAACCAGATAGGACCATTTGCAAGATTGGTATGTACTCTTGATATTAACTGAACTATCCACTAAGAGATTAAATAAAGGAACTAATCCTACTCGGACTAGACCTACATGAATGTACTTGTATTCTCCTTTTGCCTTATTTATCATTTCTCTGATTTTTATAAGATTGATAAGGGGGATATCCAACGTTTATAATTCTGTGCTAAAAACCTGAGCTATTAACTCACTTTGGGAGACATCTATAATAGATTTAAAGTTGAACCTAGACCGGTTATTGATAGCATTGATATCTACCTTTGGTAGTTTCTATTCTAAACAACTTTTAGATAGGTCCTCATACTAAAAAGATTCTTCATGTGCGAGAGCATTATCCAATGGGATTATCTCTTCATTTATGGAAACTTCTTCTATATTCATCATGGATATATGTTCTTACCATAAATTAGATTTGCCATTGTCAGTTTCATATTCTGAGACTACTTTAGAGTCTACATCAGACAAATCTTCTTCGTCTATTGGTTCTTATGCTAGACTCTCATCCTCAAAGAATATATTTCTAAGATTTTCTTTCCTTTTATTCTTATATGGGCAAGTATCAGCCTTATGGTTTTTTGCACCATATATCCAGCAATAAGAACAATTGCTCAGGGGTTTTCTTTTTGGACACTTTGGTTCTCTTTCATGTTTTTTCTTGAATGCTTCTATTCTTCCTTTATCTCTAAGGTTGGTCCTACTTTTGATAAACCTTGAGGGTTTATTAGAACCTTTTCTAACCTCTTTATCTTTTCTTGATATTCTTCTTTTCTTGTATCCTCTGAATTTTTTATTAGAAGAATACCCTGTCCTAGGTTTTTGTTTTGATCCTAAAGAAAATATGTATCTACCAGGAAGATGCTTTGCATCTTACTTTACTTGGAGCTCAGTACATGCCTTTCTCATGGCATACCTTACTACTTGAATTCATCCACCTAGACCATCTACAACCTTGTCTTCATTTATGAGTAATTAAAAAGCTGTTTTTGCTACTTTAGGCCATGGTTCAGGTAATTTAGCAAAAAAAATTCTAACATATAAATTTTGAGAAGCCAGATCAAGATTGTAATAGTACTTTTGAAATTCACAAGCAAAATTATCAAAGAAACATATATCACAGATTTGCAGTTTCATTAAATCTATTAACAATTGTTCTTTTTCTAATGACTCCGTTGATAGGAAGAAACCATAAAATTATCTTTTCAAAGCATCAATAACTATAGCTAACACACCATCCATTCTTACTTCTTTTCTGATTTCATCTTTGATAGAAGTGTATGCTATCAGTGATTCCTAATATATTTATGCATTCCTTACCATTATGGCTTCATACAATTCATAAGCACCTGTTGGGGTGTATGATCCTAACTTAATTCTAAATTTAATCATTGTGATCCATTCATTAATTCTTTTAGAAGCATGTTTTTCACAATCAAGATTTAAAAATGCTCCGAGGCATGAATTCTTCCTTGGTCCTATAGGGATAGTTAGGCTTGTACATTGCTTTTCTCATAGATAGAAGTTCATTGAATGTTTTGTGCAATGGAGCTTCTTCTACCAGTCCTAAAGACTTTCTAAGGTCCTTAGCCAAATTGTTATTATCCATGTTGGCTGCCTTAACTATGGGGTCTGAAATGAAATGAACCATTTTTTCTTTTCTAAGTTTCAAAACATCTCTTTTAATTAATGGTTTCTTTTGAGCTTTTAAAGATTTTTCACATTCAATAGCATTTAATCTCTCATTCATCAATTTTCCTATTTCACTGGCTAAAGTATTTCTTTCTTCTGGTGAATCTCCTATTGTTCCTAGTGAATGAAATCTATTTAAGAGTTGATTTATTTCATTTTGAACATTTTCAAATGATGTTAATCCACTTGGATTATTAGAGTCTGAACTCTCGGTGTGACCACCCATTAAAACTTATGTTTACAAATTTTAATTTGAATAGTATTTAAATTTACTATTCGTAGGAATTTTCAAATTCTTATCTTTTGGGTTTTTGCAAAATTAACTTAAAATAAAAAAATTTTAATTTTGGGTGTATTAGTTTAAAAAGTTTTATTTTTGGGGCAAACATGTAAAAAGAATATAGTTTATATTTTTAAAAGAAATTTGTATAGGATAAAAAGCATTATTTTGGGAAATATTTCTTACCATGCATTATTTTAAGAAATAATTTTTCAAAGCACATTATTTATTTCTTTTGTCCATTTAATTACACATGTATTTGTATTTTTTTTACTCATAACAAAATTCAAGAAGCCTGAATAGTCAAACATTTACACTCACAGTCTCATGTAAAGAACCTATTCAGTAATTCCTAATGACCTCCAACTTACGCGATCAATAATCATTACCAAGATAACCTACTATAACAGATTTCTATCATAATATGCTATCCACACCATTCATATACAGGAAATAGTCATATACATGTCTTCTTTTGTCATCAATTTACCCCCCCCTCGCCGAGACAATAATTGGTGAAATAAAATCATGCTTATCTAAATCTCATGTTCAATATTTTAGTGAGAGAATTATTTCTCTCCCTAGTTTCGATTAATCCTTGTCTACTACATCACTCAATAGTTAGACACCTACCATTACGCTTCACAAGGGCTGCTTAACTACAAGTTTCCAAAACTTAGCTTACATAGCACATACTACTCTTCATGACCATAAACTGTCTACCTTTAGCTATATTCATATTTAGGTATGTAATAAAGTATTATTTATTGTATAAATAAGCACACACCCTTAAAATATTACTTAACAAACATCATCCATTTACTTACGTTAAATAAGTTATGTTTCCCCTAATATAAAACATGCATAATAGTTCATTCTCATAACACCATATCAATCGAAATACCAACAAATTCCTTGCTAAATCATTATATATATTAATCGACTATTGATCCAATGTAGCATACATATAATTAGATTTGTCCAACATTCAAACATAAATTGAATTACAAATTCAAGATGATACAACTTCAAATTTACTAGTCAATCTTTTTGCATAAAGATTAAATTCCATTCTCCCCTATAAGTTTATTTTCTTTTCTCATTTCTTTTACCTTCCATTCTCCCTTTTTCTATCACTTGTTGGCTTTAATTAATAAATATATAAGCCAGTACTGCCCCACTCTTCTATCATCGTATGCAATAGTGTCTTTGTCCCATTATTCTTTCAAATTTTTATGCTGCCAACTACCGCCTCAAGTGTTATCCTTAGTAGACTTAACATTCTTAACTAACTTAGCTATTCTTTATTAATTCTATGCTAATCTTACATTCATCCCTTGATATCTCATGTTCTTCAATTATTCCCATTTCTATTAAATATAACAGTCCCATTCATATACATGTATATCCTTATTAATTTGGTTACATAATATAAATCATAGTACCTCTAATGTATATGATTATTCATCACTTGTAAGAATATTAATTGATACAAATTCATAATTATACTTGATTAATCATCAATAGGTGTCGTAATTAAATTTTAATATATATATTCACTGCTCAATTTACATATCTAGAAATGACTATTTAAATGTACCCAAGCAGATACAAGCATCAAGCATAAATAAGTTTGTTCTAACACTTCTTGAATAGGTAAATTTATGGTCGTGGTGTAAACTACGTCACACACATTCTTTAATTAAATTATTTTAAGGTATGCACATGGCTTAATTTAGGCCTTCTAATAGACCCATATTTTTAATATCTATATTTAAGTAATTAAATAAATATAATAAGTAATAAATTGATGGTGTGACAAAATCTAATATTTTTATTTACATAAGGAAATATCCCAATTCTGTAAATAAATAATTTAAACATTAATTGCATATATATTGATGTAATTTCAATAATATAATTATTTATAAGTATAACAAAATAATTTAAATATTAAATTAATAGTTCCATTTAGTAAACCATTAGTTATGCTAAAAATTTGATCATTAAGAATCAAAAGTATAACTAAACGTAATTATAACTATAATTAAAATAGTATCAATGAGTGTGGATATGACATCTTTTGAGTTTCACCATGTCCATCATGCATCCCTTTCAAGTCAAGGAACATCTGTTAATTATATAAATCAACACCAAGCTTATTCTCACCTTAATAGTTATAAGTGGTCAAATAGTATTTAATATAATATCCACTAATTTCATGGGCATGATATATTTATTTTTAGATATATAATCAACTTATGTATCTTAAAAGTACATCTTATTCAATAACTTAATATGTTTGCAAGTTTTCATGCATGCACATATACAATAATTGCATATATTAGGTTGTGCTTACAAGTTCATATAATATACTTTCTAAAGTAATTACTATGATCATATAAATTACATATGAATTATTGTGCATAATAAGCATAATTAATAACCATGTCTCTTTCCCTTTCTAACTCCTCTTCTAACTTTCATAATATGCTTGCCTTAAATAAATTATTATAACCACATAGTTTTGTATCACTAACCTAATTTTAAGTAAAGATTAGCCTAAGCCTCATAATAATCCCTTTCAATTTGACAAGATCAAGTTTCCTTAGCTAAGCTTTTTCTTCTTCTTGGGCCTTTCTTATATCATTCAACCCTTTTATAGAGGTCAATATATCTTTAGAGTATTCACATTATTCCAACATTTCTATTTCTTAAAAAATAACTAATATAACCTTCCTTTCCGCTACCTCATTAGTTGATTAAATGGTCATCCTTAAGCAAATGATAAAGTTTTATCATTTTATACCAAGAACTTCTTCATCTCTAAGTACATACATTTTGTTCTAAATATTGAAAGAAAGTTAAATAACTTAATTGACTGACATACATTTTTCTTAATATATATATGTATACATGTTTACTTGATTTTTTTTCTTTTATTTCATAACATTATAAAATTTTCATTCATTTCATTAAACATGTATACTCCTATTTTTATGGCATCAAATCCTCATGTCATAATTTATCACTAGCTCTTTTACAATTAAATAAAACATCACTTATCTCATAACCCAGACTTGCATTACTTAAGGTGGCAACTTAATCTTATATGAATTGATACATAACATTAAACTAGTTCCATTAATTCCTTACTTAATCCTTTTAATTAATCCATACAAACCATGCATAACTCAAATTAGGCTTGGTAAATCATATATTCATAATCATATATAAATATGCAAAAATGACGGATATGATAAATACCCTCTTATAGCTCTTATTAAAATGGTAAGAGAGGTAAGTAAATCCTTAAATATTTAATATTCTTAAATTAAATTATACTTTTAGTTAATACACTCTAACTTGATTTATTATAAAGTGCGAAAACAAGGCCTAATGTATTCTTACTAAAAAGTCTTAAAGGGTGCATGATAATGGATGCGGTAGTTTAATCCTCTTATTACCCTTTACCGTGAGGGTTGAGTACAAATGGTTTGAATTGCCTTGGCCTAATCCACCATGTTAACATAATAGTGCTCATACTGATAATTATTAAACCTAAAGATATATGTCTAAAACACTTCATTTTCTTGTCCTTGGTATCTATTAAAATCCTAATGCAACAACATAGTCTTAGCCTTAACATCTACAACGATGTATCCCTTCTAATTCATATCAAGTAACTCCATCAAATTCATATCTATATACATAAATGATATATAATTTACCTTAAGAATATTTTAGAAGTCCCCTTCTATAAGGATAAATAACTTTGCCTTACTATTAAATGTTAGTGTATGTTATAGAGTATCATGTTTTATTGTATTGAATAAATTATCCATAAAAAGCATTATTCATTATTTAATGTACTTGAAAGGTTATTAACTAAATAATGAATTCCAAGATATTGGAAAAGTACAGAGGAATTCATAAAGAGTTTATGAAATGAGATTCTTATTGTATGTAAATGTTCAATATTTAAATCATCCCTTAATAATGTATTAATAAGAATGGATATTATTAATGCGATTAAGATTAACATATGTTATACTTCCTTTTCAGATAATTCTCATTCATCATGACAATAGTTGTCTAAAGTGAACATGTAGATGACTAGTTTAGGACTGTCTCATTGGAGACCTCACTAGGGAGATTTCATATGGATGATTAATATATGTTTATGAAGCATATCTCACTCATATCAATAGTGCAAGTATCCTTAAGCCTTGAGATAATAAGGTTATCTTAATTATGGATCATTATGTTTTGACTCCTATGTTTTATTCCTCCATATGAGGTGTTCATAACTTGGAGGTTGGATATAGTATGAAGTAGTTGAAAGTATTTATTTATCAATAAAGGATTCACCACCCCAGATTAAATGTTGGGGTTTTATCTCATTGATTCATGTAATATTATTTATTCAGGAATCTCTGGCCAGAGTAGAATGCCTATTGATGAATGAGTTTCATAAAGGCATTTTAGGAATAAAGATTATGGTACATGAAACATCAAATTTAGGGCATGATCTAACACACTTGATTATCCATTGAGTTGAAATTAATCCATACTCAAACCTAAATGAGATAATGGATGGTGAAAGGAGTTTATTGCATGGAATCTAATATGGAAGGGTTGTAGTCAAAATAAGGACCTCTTGACATTTGGGTAGTCATGATGTATGACTAGACATCGCTCTTGATTTACATATAATGTTATTAAATGAAATTTAATAATATGTTCATATATTACTAACATGTCAAGAACCTAAAAGGTCACACACTAAAAGTAAGAGGAATAATAATCATGAATGGATGTTGAGGAAATAATGTTTTATGGTTATGAGATAACTTGGATTTTTCATGTTCATTTGAAAGAGCATGAATAGAGATTTGATTTGATACCAAGATCACTAAAATTTGATAAGTAGAACTCAATATACAAGTGATTTAAGATGACATGTTCTACATGCATGGTATATGTGGAATTGGATGAAATTAAATGACTTAATGGTCAATATATGATTGTTACATAACTTATTCATGTATGATGAATTAAAAGGAAGTGCACATGATTGTCATGTGCCAGAAGTATGTGACATGCATATGACTTAACTTATTAAACCTAAACCTAATTAGGGTTATGGTATGACATTTTGGTGAAAATAAAAAGAAAAATACAAAAGCATATTTTGGCTACCTCCTTCCTCCATTGATTCCAAGCCACTCGAAGGTCAAGAATAAAAGAAACAATTTGGTTTTTGATAAAAGATCAAGAAGCAAAATTGAATTCATTCTTATTCTTCATCCATTCTTATTATTTTATTTTACTAGTCTCAAAAACAAAATAAGTAATATTGATTACTGATCATGCTTGTTGCTTGTGTGGATAGTTTGGAGATCCTCTACCTTGGGGATTGAAAAGTGTGCTATAACTTTTCAGAAGGATAAGAAAGAAGGAGATTTGTATAAAAGTAAGTTTTTTGATCTCTTCTTTGATAATCTTCTCTATAATTGATGTGTTCTATGTATGGTATTGCTAGATCCGATGAAATCACATATTCTAAAAGTTTAAAATTATATCTTCCACTGCTAAATACGTTTTCATAAACCAACATTAAAGACTATCTTTTACTAGTCATACACATCCCTATGGTGTAAGTATAATATAATCAAACCTTTTGACATCATCACTCCTCATCAATTTGAAAACTTTATTGAGCCACTTAAGCCATTCTTCACCTCATGTGGATTGATAGTGTTATGAAACATAAGCATATCATGTTATCATAATGTTTGATAATCCCTCTAATCATGCCCACATATTTAATCAACTAGTCTCTTTAATAGGCTTAACTAATTTAGTTGCCTTTCTTAATTAAGCAACATACAACTCACTCCTTAACTGATTGGATTACATATTAGCATAGTCTATAGGCTATCGACAATCATCACTAAATCATTGCGCAACATTTTAATGCTTATTTAGCACACACCCCTACCTTGCATTAGCCATAACTTTAAATCAATCACCTTCACACACCAATTAACATACTTTTAAAGTATGACTAGTACAAGGCATAAGATACTTCATATAGAATTTATAAGGAAAGAATATATTCTATTTAGATATATGTAACTTGATTTAAAATGAAACCATGCATAAAATAAATGATAGTATAACCATATATCACTTTGTAAAGATTCCATAAACCTAGTCTCTAACATCATTATAATATGTAATGCTTAAGATCAATTTAACCTAGACCTATGATTACATAATCTTAAGACACACTTGAGGGCATATCCTAAGGGATTGTCATATTATATTGTTAAAATGATATCCTTGTAATGCATGCCCACTTTAAATATTATTTCTTAATATCATTGTTAAGAATTTATTTTTTAAGCTTCAAGTTAGTTCTTTTCAATTTCATATAAAAAACACATTTTCTTTTTTTTGAGTAGTTCATCAATTAAAGTTCACATGTGCATGACTGTTATGTAATTCATTACATGATACATATAAATAATAACTAAGGAATCTACATCATTTTATCATATAAACTTTTATCCATACATAACATCCATCATAAGAATCAATTACAAGTTTATGCAATAGTATTTTGAATCACTGATTTACATCGAGTTTGAGACTAAGTATCAAAATTCTTATAATTCTAATTCCTAAAGATAGTTACATAATGAATTATCTATATGTTATACCATGTGTGATCAAAAGAAATTATATTCATAATTTATGGCTTGTCTTTTTTTTATTATCATGCTTCAACCCTCTTTCACAACCTCTTTCTTGTTATCAAACCTATGATAGATAAACAATCTTTCCACTACACAACCTTTTTGTTGTTGATCAAATGTATGATGTAATATGTTATGACATTTTATTTCTACCGTATATAAAATAGGAAAATGCAAGCATCTAATATATGTATACCGCACATACATATATACAACATTAAGTTCTAATAATTTTTCCATAATCATATCATTTATCATTTATGGTCCAACATCAAGACTCTTATTCATACATAATCATTAAGAAGAGTATGACACCAATTAAGAAGTCATAATCCATTAATATATGAGTTTCATTCAATTTCTCAATATTATATTCCTAGCATGATTATCATTAAAATATCCTGATTTATATCGAGTGTGACCATCATCATATTTGAATAATTTAATGAACAATTATGTTATAGGCTTGGAACTTAGTCAAGTAATAAGTACAATAATATTCAACGTAATAAGCATAACACTTATACTAAGAAACTAACATCACAATAAATAAGTAATGTATTATACAAAATATGTTTATTTCAATCATTAAGCATCATGCATTAGAGTTTATAAGCATTTCATTCCATCAATTCTAATTAGATTTAAAATTCTCATAATCATACAATCTTAGTCGCAAGTCTCTTATAGCAAGAAATATCATATATCATGATTATAATTTGCATACAATGCAAATTTTAAATAATTCAAAGGTGATTTAAACTTTACTAATGTTAAAATAAATGAGTTATCAAACTAATGCCATTTATTTTATCTAATTTAGACATTCATAAGTTAAGTTTGAATTAAAATAATCAAACTTGTCATAAAACTTTATTGTTTAATCAATTAAACCCTAAGATTAAAACAAATCCCTTAAATCCAAATTAAATCTTAGCTAAAACATGAAAGTTGTAGATCTCCTCAAAGACTAATGAACCTCATGGATAATAACATTGAACTTTAAATTCATATATTTTGGATATTAAAAATTTTTTCTTTGTAAATTAGACTCTTAGGATTGAAAACTTTATCTAATTTGGATTTCATAATAGGGAGATACAACCTTACAAAGTTTGAAACTATAATACCTATGAATTTTATGGTAAATTTAATCAAGGATAAACACATATATGCAAGAAATTTAGAAAGTCAAATGGTATTATTTTCATACATTAGATAATAGGCAAGTATATATTATCCTTATAGCCAATTTCTAGCCTTTCCAATAATCTCACACTCCCAACAAACAAACTTCTAATATATTAGTCCAAATTCATCAATTTAGTAATGCATGCTATGTCAATTTATATTTCATAATAAATAATAAAATTTTAAAAATTGAATCATTCATTTAAGATTTAAGACTTATCAAAAATTATCAATCTAGAAACCCTAATTTAAAACACATTTTCATTACTTATTCATAACTTATTATGTATAGTACATGTCAACTATTTCTAATAAAGGAGTATGGACTCACTAAAAGATGAAGAAAATTACTCCTCAATTGACATATAGTGATTTTGTAGAGGAGAAGGTAAATGGCAAGTCTTTAACACTTTAAAGTGATGAAAGATTGTTTTTAAAAAAGGGGAAGGGTTGATAACTTAAATGAACTAAGGGGAAACTATAGTTGCAATTTGGTTAAGGAATTTAAAAACTTTCATTTTTCAAATCTTAATCGTAAGTTTAGAGAATGAAAAAAATGGTGTTTGAAGGCTTGATTGATTAAGTTAGATTTGCACCACAATATCTTCAAATCATGTGGTTTTCTTCTTCCTTCTTTAAACTTGACATGAAACATAGAGAATGAAAGGTATAAGGTTTGGTTAACTCAATAGTTAAGGAAAGAAATGTGAGTTTTTCTAGGATTTAAGTGATTTATCATACCATTAAAAATTATATTTTCCTTTCAATTTCACTTAAATTTTCATGTATTTAATTTATTTTCCATTGTATAAAAATTGATTTTATTTACATGCTTTTTGTATAGTTAATGATGTAAAAATAAGTGTAAGGTGAGGGTGATGTGACCAAAAGGAATAAAAAGTATATATGTGATTATTCATCTTTTAGTGACTTGTTCAAAAATGTGAATTTTTTTATTCTTTTATAAGTTTATATGCCTTCTTACTAGAGTCAAACTAGATTTCTAATAGGTTTTTTATAATGTCTTTGAAAAGATGAATAGTTTGATTATAATATTACACATCTTAAAATTTACTTATTTTATAATTAAATTTTGTGTCATGTCACTAAAATCATTAAAGTTGTTTTAAATTAACTTTTAAATCATGCTAAATGCTATACAAACCTATAATGTCACTATATTTCATAAAAGACAACAATTTTTCTCTATCGCATGAAATTTGAGACAACCTACATTACACCATAAAATTTCATATACAAACCAAATTAAACTAAAATAACATATATTACTAACCCTTATGATAAATTTCTAAGGCTGAAATATAGCCATGATAATGTAAGTTAAGCTCTTATTAAACATAAAAATTTCTTAATTATAAGTAATCTTGTATAAAAAAAATTAAAGCTTACATTATAATTGTTAAAAACTTAACCTTTAATTTGGTTATTTTTGTTTACATTGTTTACATAATTTAACATTTTCATACATACATTTCAATATTCATTATTTAATAATAATTAATTTTAATATGAAATTATACAATTTATGCATAGTAATTTTAAGTTGGAATAGACTAGTATTGTGATTTTAATTATTCAATAAATCATACCATCCAAATAGTTTTAGTAATAAAAACTTTTTATTTTAAATTCATTAATTTATCAATCTATAATGTGTTTATCATTAAACCTTGAAGTTATAAAAGTTTTTTAAGTATAATGAAAAAATGTTAGTTTAGTATTCTTATTAATATTAGACAAATTGATGAAAAATCAAAATAGGGATGTAGAGGATTACCCAATACTAAAAGCTAAAGTTATGTATTTTCTACAAAGTGCCACATAATCAATAAATGTTTTTAAAGCATGCCACATAAACATACCAACATCCAGCCTTCTATATATATATATTAATTAATGAAAAGTACTAACTAATAAAGAAGAATTATTTATCAAAATACCATCATTGTTAGTTTTCATCTTAAATTTAAAAATAAAATTAAAAATAAATTCAATAGTTAGTAACTTATTTTTATTAGAATTACAGTTTTTTAAGAATAGTATGTTTCTTTCTTCTTTCCCATTTTAATTCATTTCGTTCTTGATTTTTCTGATTTCTTATTTTTACTTTCTTATAGTAAAAGATTATATAGTTGATAAGATAATTTTATTAAAGATGAAGAATAAAAGTGAATAATGATGGATTAGAGGGAGTGTCCATAAGTTTTTATTTAACTTTAATGGAGAAATGTTTCATGAACAATAACATTGATTTCCATGTCATGTGTAATAACAAGCGAATTTGTAGCATCCATTAAAAGGGGTCAATATTTCAAAGATTAAATATGAATAATTTCTATTTAAATAATTTCATGAGATTGATCTTATTAAGGTTACTAATAGGACTGTTGATTATTTTATTAACTAATATATATAATGAAGATTATAATAATTGTATATTATGTGTGTTATATAAAATTTTACTCAGTTATAAAAGTGATAATTTAGTTTAATAATTATGATGAGAAAAAATTAAATTTGAAAGTATAACTTCATATATGTATGGATACTCTAATATAATTCTTAATGTCATGATAGATCAGGTTAGAATTAATGCTTGTTTGGTTTATAAGGTTTTCAAATGTTTATATTTTATTAAAAGTATAATTTTGAAATGTAGACATTTGGTAAATATAAATACTTGAAAATACATTCTTGAGTTTAAAATATTTATAAATTTAACAAGGATAAATAAGGTGTAAATATATACAAATATCATATCTCATCATTGTTACAAATGAGACATTTTAAAATACCACTTTTTAGATGGTATTTTAAATCTCATAAAAGTAAGATATTTGAATCATATGATATTTCATGAAATGTGTACATTTTGCTCCCAATTTCACAAACTAAACAAAATCTTTTATCAAATATGTATATTTGATAAAATGTATTACTATAAGTGACTCAAACAAATAAAACCTAAAGGAAATATGTGTTAATATATATTTCAAGTTATGATCTTCAGTTGAAACATAAGGTATTTCTCTAGCATTCCATTGCAAAATCCTTATCATAAGATTCAATAATTTAAATAAAAAGCATGAATTTAGCTATGCTTTTGCATTTATATTCATTATTCTCACCATTTAACATGATTATGATCTGAGTTTAATATAGATTTTATGTATATAAAATATTTATAATAAATGATATTAGAATTACTTTATATTAGCTTCTCAAGAAATTTTTTTTAATAATTCAAACAATGTTTTGATTCTATTTTTACTTTTTTTTATTATTAATATGATCACCTTTTGTTGGTTGTTTTATTTATGACCAAATTTGATTGCACTTTATGAAATTATGTTTGATTCAACATGGATCATATTTTTTTTATCTACATTAAATTTTATGCATGCAAACATGAGTTTGTTGCCTTTGATCACAATGATAATATTGCTATTCATAATTTTTTTAATTAAAAAAAGGGAACACTACAACAAAGAGAGTATATCCCAATGCTTTTTTTCTCATCATAAGGAAAAAGCATAGGTAACTTTATTTATGATATTAATATTTATAATGAAATAGAATAATGTTGCAAAATTAAGAAGAATTTAGTAATATTTTATAAAATGTGTTATGATTAAGGTGTTATAACTATTTTAATGTCACTTTTTTATTTGTATTATAATTTTTTATTAATTTATTAACACTTTTTTATTTTCATAGAAATTATTTTATTTCATTAACAATTTTTTACTATTGAAAAATAAATGTTGGTAAGTTTATTTAGTAATAACATAATATGAAAGCATTGAAAAATTAACAATACTTTTTATTAAGTTAAAATATTTTTTTAAATATTAGAAATATTTGTTATATTCTTTTACATTAGCAAAATGTTTTAAAATTAACTCAATTTCCATCCTTTTAATAAAATACAAATAAAAAGTTTTAAAACAAATTAAATCATAATTGTCTTCTTTTTATTATTTTATTTAAAATAATAAAATTAAAATATTAAAAAGTATAGATAATGGATGTCACTTATAAATTCTATATTAAACCAAATAATTATAGAAATTTCTTAAATAATAATAATAATAATTATTATTATTATTAGTATTATTATTAAGAAGTTAAATAATAAAGAAATAATATAAGAAAGAGCAATGAAGAGGATGATAAGGAGTCTCATAATGAGATGTCAAATGCATGGATGCAAAAGAGGAAGAATGAAAAGGGAGGGTGTTAATTGAATGAGAAACCAACAACTTTTCTTACAACACTAACCTATTGTGGTAAGAATTCAAGAAGAAATAAAATCTAAGTTTCTTATTTTAATTATAGAGTGTATCGAATTAGGTATTCCTATCACCATGTGTAGTAAGTCCTTTTCACTTATCATAATACAAAATAAATAAGATTTATAGAATTAATGAATATGGATTTTAATTTAGTTATTATATAAGTATAAAATGATGAAGTAATGAGCATATATGGCTAAATGATGAAGAATTGACAAGAGTGATTCATGTTGCCTTGGCTTGCTATTTTGTTTGTGTCATACCCTTGTATGTATCTTAAATTCATGCATGCATTTGTATTTTATGATCATGCTATAATGATGTACAATTATGGATTAATTATGTTAAATGTCAAAGTATATAGGCATGCATGTATTTCATGATAAGAGAAGACATGAAATATAGAAAATGTTTAAAGTTGTGAATGTATGTATAAAGGTAAGGCAAGAATATGATTTATATATGTTAGATGGTAATAAAATGAAAATGGGTTCAAAGGTGATTATTAGTGAATTAAATATTCTTAACATGTTAATGTGAATTATTATATATATGCATACAATATTTAATGAGTTGAAAGGTGAATAATGGAAAGAGAATATATGTAGAAAAGTTGTAAGCATAAGAAAAATATATATGAAATGTTTATGCTGTGAGAATGCAAAAGGAGTGATTCATGAATGATTGAGATGAGGAAAATATTATGAAATGATATAGAGGTAAAGCAATTCCATGACATGGAATTTATAGAGAAAGAAATGAAAAGAAAGTAAGAAGATGGTTAAAGTGATGAAAATGTACATAAGATGCATTATGGATGTGCGTTGAACATGCTTATGTTGAATGCTTTTCATGAAGCTTAATTATGGAATTTATATGTGACATGTGATGTCTTAGCATGTTAGACATATTATTATATGAGAAAGTATATGTTAAAATATGTAAATGAAAGTTTAAATAAAGTTAGAATTCATTATAAGATAAGTAGTAACTAAGGACATAAAAGTCATTTCATGAAAAGAAAATGTTAATTTTTAGAAACCAATTTATGTATGGCATATATGCACATTCATGTAATGCATGACATGTATGATGTATATGTGAATATGATGCATAAAAATTATGTAATAATAATTAATTAAAAGAAGAAAAAGAATTTAATTTTGATAAGAAAGCTTATCATATGTTGACAAGTGTCAACATATGATTGGTCCCTTGTTTGATATTTACTTTAATTTAAATAAATATGGAATAAAAGAAGGAAGGAGGTTGGTTTTTGCATTCTATTTCCCCTCTCATTTCAATTCCTCCTCCTTTTGCCCTTTTTCATTCTTTAAGTAGAGAAAACTATAATTTTAAGGTAAAATTTCTTTATGGAGAATTTGGTTTTCTTGTGTATGCATGCTTATTTTTATGTTATGAGTTCTTTCTTGCTTCTTTTTTGCTTTGTTTTCTTGTTTTTTTAGTAAGGCGAAGATTTTGGCCAAGTTAAAAAATTGATTTGAATGAAAAGATTTTTAGTTGTTTATGGATGAGAATTATTTGTTATAATCGAATATGTGATGCTTATTCCATCCAATTTTTATTTGATGTCGTTTATGTATTTCATAAAAACCCAAACTTGAGTAGCATGTAAGTGATGATATAATTACTATTTAAAGTGTGTATGAGATGTTGGTGGTGATAAAATATGGTAAAGATCATGAATAAATGTATGAAAAGTAGAAAAAGGTGAAGTTATGTTAAAGTACATGCTTGCTGCCCAAAGTTGCACCTTTTTTATTTTAACTCCTATAATTTGGACAAAGTGTATAATCCATTAAATTGTGTATAATTATGATGAAATGTAGTGCTAGAATGGTAAAGACAAAGTTTAGATGCTTAAAGGAAGAGGTATGCATGATATATGCATGTGCTTGCTAAAACTAGACCTTAAAAGCAACGTTTGGGGTTTATATTGATTCCATTTTAATTACCTTAATGTTTGAGTTTTTAAATATGAAATATACTTTTGGAAAGCACTTTGAATCTAGTTTCCAATGGTACTAGATTCGTAAAATTCCAAAAACATTTGCATAGTAAAAAATGTCATGCCATTTAGGCTATCACATTCAAGCAAGAATTAGGCAGGAAATTTTGGTATGCGGCCTTTTACAATTTGATAGCCTAAATGAATTTCAAAAATTACATGCAATAGTTAAAATTAAAGTTTATTGAGTCTAGTTTCTAATGGTATAAGGCTTGCTTATGTTCAAGGTCATTAAGTTATACAAAAGCCCCATGAAAGACACAAAGGTGCAAAATGGTAAACATAAATTGTCAAGTTTGATAAATAAATTTTTTCATACTCTAAATGCCTATATTTTGGTAACTTGTCTATATGAAATTGTACTTCTAAATGTGCATGAGATGATGATTTATTTGTGAGTATTTATCATGGCTTATATATTACTCCATAAGAATTATAAGGGGCATGAAAATGGGAAGTAAAATATGAAGATTTGATGAAAGAAAATGACCAAATAAATAGTGTAACATACTAAATGAACAGTGCACCTTACCAAATGAATAGTAACATGCCTTGTTTGTTTGGCAACTTAATCAATGCATGTTCCAAGCTTCCAAACTTAAAGTTATTCATATTTAAACCTCATTATTCATTATTATACACATGCATATACACTTAGAGATATAAATTGACCTTAATGTCTTATATTTGAGTCATGATTGATTAATGTTCCTTACATATTGAATTGATCAAGATACATGACCTACATGCTAGAATGCCTATATATGACTTAAATGTGTGCATGTACTTGAATATGTGGAGGTGTTAAGACATGAATAAGGTTAATGGTTTATTATGTTATTAAATGGAGTTCAGTGGTATTTAAGGATGGCCAAATTACATGTATGACTTATTTATGCATCTATACTTGAATGAATGGGTGTGTAATGATATAAATAAGGGTAATGTAAGAGTAGCGCACCCCGGACGCGGGAGCGCTGCACGCTGTTCGGCATGAAATGCCATGGTGCTTGCTCTTAATGGCGCATTTCCATAGTTGATTGGTCTTTAACCTAGAAAGATCACATCGAGTTAAAAATGGAGTCGCCACCTAGTTTGTTTTGTCAATTCAATTGAATGACTAGAAAACTAGGAAATAAAACCCGGGCCTTCCTGTGTTGGAAAGCGGCCTGAATTTCTTCAGAGTTTGGGTTC
>CANYBF010812445.1:0-14990 GCA_948192965.1 Dalechampia spathulata
TGTCCACATATGCTAGAGGTCGATACAACTACTTCATTACATTTATAGATGACTATTTGAGATATGGATGTTTGTACTTAATGAAGCATAAATTTGAAGCCTTTGAGAAGTTCAAAGAATTCAAAAATGAAGTAGAGAAACAACATGGAAAGACTATTAAAACTCTTCATTCTGATCAAGGTGGTGAATACCTAAGCTAGAGTTTCTTGAGTATATCAGAGATAATGAGATTTTATCTCAATGGATACCTCCTTATACACCTCAACATAATGGTGTATCAGAAAGAAGGAATCAAACTTTATTAGATATAGTTTGGTCCATGATGACCCTTGCAGAATTACCTAAATTGTTTTGATAGAGCATCAAAAGAGCTTCGATTTGATAACAAGATCACTTAATCTGATAAGTAGAACTTAAGATACAAGTGATTTAAGTTAACATGTTTAATATGCATGGTATATACGGAATTGGACGGAATTAAATAACTTAATGGTCAATATATGATTGCCACATAACTTATTCATGTATGATGAATTAAAAGGAAGTGCACATGTTGTCATGTGCTTCTGGAAAGGAGATTTAAGTTAGTCACATGCAAGTCACATGCTAGAAGCATGTGACATGCATATGACTTGACTTATTAAACCTAAAGGTTTAATGATTATGTTTTTGATGAAAATAAAAGAATAACATAGAACAAGGAATTTCGACTGCCTCCTTCCTCCATTTATTCCAAGCCATTCAAAGCTCAAGAACAAGAAGATTAATTCAATTTTTGATAAGAGATCAAGAAGAGAATCGAATTCATCTTTTCTTCATCTATTCTTTTCTGCTTTGTTTTACTAGTGTCAAAAAGCGAAACAAGTAATATTGATTGCTAATCATTCTTGTCACTTGTGTGGATAGTTTAGAGATCCTCTACATTAGGGATTGCAAAGTTTGCTACAACTTTTCTGACAAACAAGAAAGAAGGAGATCTGCATAAAAGTAAGTTTTTTGATCTCTTCTTTAATGATCTTCTCATTTGTTGATGTATTCTATGAATGGGATTGTTAGATCTGATGAAATCACGTGTTTTAAAAGTTTCAAATTACATCTTCCACTGCTAAACACGTTTTCATAAACCAACACGTACATCCAAAGTGGTACGCCAGTACCAAGATTTCTGCCAATTTCACAAAGTGGTACAACCAATCCGTATGGTCATACAATGCATCAATCAAATAGTAGTATGCCCGTACCTAGACCGATACGCCCGTACCAATCATATTTTTACCATTTGTCATTTAAATTGACTTAAATTGATTTTGTTAATCATTAAAATCCAAAGTAGTGAGTCTAATAGGTATTTTAGGAAAGTTATTAATTTTTAAATGATATTTTTAATTTGTGTGTTAACATCTAAAATGATAAATATTAAGAGACCACAGTAATAAACATAATAACAAATCAAGATTATATTGAAAAAATAGTTGATTAATTATCTTCTATTGATAAAATGGTATTTTTTTAAAAAAAATTTCTTCGCAAAAGCGACACCAAAGAGAGTGTATGTATTTTAAATGATGGTTGCAAAATTCATAAACATGAACTACAAATCAAGTCATTAAAAGATAAAGACTTGAAAATATGAAATGATAATTTGTCATTAAAATGAATTTGCAAGTACACACATTCTACCATTTTGAGTGGAAATTTAGAGACAAAAAAGGTACTGCAAAGAACCATAATTTTCTGTAAAAACCATTACATATAATCATGTCTAATTATTTGGCCTGTACACAAAATAAATCACCTATTATGTGAACTAAACTAGTTGATAATTATTTTCACACTTGTCATGGTATTAGAATTTCACATGCAATTTCAATTTCAACAAAGAGCACTAATCTTGTGGATGTTTGGATTATCTAACATAATAGAAAGTGAATTAGCTCAAATGCCTTCAACTAAACTAATTGATAGTTATTTTCATGATATTAGAATTTCATAAGCAATTTCAATTTTAACAAAGAACACTAATCTTGTGAATATTTGCATTATCTAACATAATAGAAAGTGAATTAGTTCAAACGCCTTACTAGTTGCATGGATGCAATACCCTTAACAAACCATTATACGTGACTCATTCATTAACAAAATTATAAATGAGATGTACAAATGATGGAACTGCGCGAAGGGTCGTCTGGTCTAATGGCACCGCACCATTTTATACGGCTAATCCATGGGGATCGAACCGCCTCCCCCTCCCCAATGTTTAATAATAATAATAATAATGATGATGATTATAATAATCAAACAGCAAATGGTCCAAACTTCTATAACCATGGTAGCTTTATTCCTCCATACCATACCACAGCTGTTATCAACAATTCATGGACCAAAGAATTCTTTTAAAGAAAGATTCAATTATTTGACAATAACATTATTATAATTTTCTGAGTTTTTCTTTCACAAAATAAAAAGATTTAATTATTTAGTTAACATTCTTACTGTTTACTTTTTTCAAAGTATATCAAATAATATATTAAACTATTGAAACTGATTAATTTATATTTAAAATAATAACATATTAAATTATTAAGATTGATTCATTTAAATTAAAAAATAATAAATATCTTTGAATATCAATAACTTTAGGAACTTTACAACTTGCTTTATTATAGCTAATTATTCAGCTTTATTTAAAGTTTAAATTAATGATACTAATTATTACATTGAAAACAACAGTGGAAGTGTCCATATACAAGGAAAACAATAATCATACAAAACATCTTTTTTTTTAGCATTAAAAATATAAAAAATAGTAATTAAAAACATCATAATACTAATAACATCTACATTATTATTGTTGGGTGCATGCATGCATAAATAAATAAAACTAGCAACCTAACTTAATTAATCCAATCTAATCCTCCTACAACCACATCCAAATTCATACAACAAAACAAACAAATGATTTAAATGCACAATTCTTTCTCGTCACTTTTTTACACAAGCATTTTAAAAAATATTAAATAAAAATTAAAAAAAATAACATATGCATTTTGTGTATTTGTCTCCTTCAAAAACCAAGAAATTACGATTACAGATGGAAAAGGAACCACACAAAACGAAAAGAAAAAAGAAAATTTCACTCAATGCGCAAACAAAAGCTTCCAACTTTGATTATTAATGCGAAGCTGGCACCAGCTTCAGGCCTCAGCTGCTCCAGTCATACCTCACGCGTCTCTCATCACAAACACCTCCCTATCTCTCTCTATATATATCCTTTTTCTTTTGTTAATCCTGTCATCCATACTCGCAAACAATATTTTATTCATTCACAAGTTTGATCTTTGATTCTTTCTTTATAATTTTTTTCAATCTGGTAGCCAAAATGACCGTTTCTCGTAATGGGTTATGCATGTTTGTGCTGTATATTTGTTTTATGTTCATGGTAGCATCAGCTGGCAACTTCTTTCAAGATTTTGATATAACATGGGGACACAAGAGAGCAAAGATATTCAATGGAGGTCAACTTCTCTCTTTGTCCTTGGACAAGGATTCTGGGTCTGGTTTTCAGTCCAAGAAAGAGTATTTGTTTGGAAGGATTGATATGCAACTCAAACTTGTTGCTGGTAACTCTGCTGGTACCGTCACCGCCTATTATGTACGTACAATACATTCTTTATTATTTGTTGTTCACTCTTTTAATTAATTTTAAAGCTGCTTCGGACAATGAGAGAGTTTCCTCATCGGTACGGGAATATTTACTGTTTTGCCATCATTTGTATCATATAATTTAATTAAATGTTATTGGACGAGGACAGCCTATACTTTCGGTCGGAAGTTGATTAACAATATAATAAGGTGATTTTCATATGGAGTCTTCTTTCTCATTATTAATATTGTTGGGGTGGCAGTTGTCTTCTGAAGGTCCAACACATGATGAAATTGACTTCGAATTCCTGGGAAATCTGAGCGGCGACCCTTATATTCTGCACACCAACGTCTTCGCTCAAGGAAAAGGAAACAGAGAACAACAATTTTATCTCTGGTTTGATCCTACTAGAAACTTCCACACTTACTCCATCATCTGGAAGCCCCAACATATCATGTAAGTAAAAATCCAAGTCGCTTTCTTTTATTCTCTCGAGTTACTTCAATACATAGAACTTGGCGCATATGGAAAATTAATGTGTTTCTGTATAACTAAATCGGTTGTTGACACTGCTAAGAATGTAATGTTGGTTTCTTTCAGATTCTTGGTGGACAATATTCCCATAAGAGTGTTCAAAAATGCTGAATCCATTGGCGTTCCATTCCCAAAGAACCAACCAATGAAAATTTACTCTAGTCTTTGGAATGCCGATGACTGGGCGACAAGAGGTGGATTGGTAAAAACCGACTGGACAAAAGCACCCTTTACAGCATATTACAGAAACTTCAACGCCAATTCCTACTCCCAGTCATCTAATACATTGATCTCTAACAGTGATTTACAAACCAATGAGCTTGATGCTCCTGGCAGGAAACGACTCAGATGGGTTCAAAAATATTTCATGATTTACAACTACTGCAGTGATCTAAAACGATTCCCTCAAGGGCTTCCTCCTGAATGCAAACACAGATTCTAATACACTGGAAAGCATGCATGGTCATCCATTTTCCACCCTGTTTGTTCCTTCTCTAGTGTTATTGATCTGGTTGAAGATTCTTGACCAGAATTGCTGTATTTTCCTGTGTATTCAGGTTGATACAAGGGATTATAATAAGTTATGTTCATTGTCTATGGTTGTTTAGTTCTCTCTTGTGAGAGTCTGTGAATTCTGTTTCAGAAAATAAAGTTTCTTCTTGGATTTTTTCTGATCTTTTATTTTTCCATAGCAGGCTTTTAAATTTATTTGACGGTAGGACGTTGAGGTGCTTAACAAAGTGATTGATGGAAAAACCGGAGGTTATTTAAAAAGAAAAATAAACAATTTTTATATAATTAATCCAACAATTCATAATGCAAGTCCTCATGTCAGCTTCCAATTTAACAAATATTAGGAAATTACCAAAATTCACAATTAAAAGTGAATTATGTAATAATATTTGATCTAAAGATAAGATTGGGGTCAATTAATTTATTATTTTTCATGTATAATCAATTTCAATTAGCTTCTTTTTCTTTTATTCTTTCCTGTAATATCAATTTCTAACTAGTTGGTTATATATAACTTTTGAAATAAATTATGTTTTATTTTACTTTAACAAAAGCATAAAATTTATAAATAAGATTAAAATATATCATAAAAGTTTATGATTTTATGCTTGTTGGGAACAAATACATCAGAAAGGCCTCCATGAATCCTCACGTGCTCCTTAGTTGCACATATTATTATGCATGTTAGTGATATCTCTTAAGTGTATGAAAAGTGTATGATCTGAATTAATAGTGCGAGAATTTTATCTCTTAATTTTTGTTCACATATTTAGTTTCAAACAAAGGATTTAAGGAGGTTAATGGGTGTTGAGGATCAAGACTAAGAAAAGTATCTTCTTATCTTAAATAAAATATATGTTTGATTTACTAGTAAAAATAGGTGTTAGACCTATGATTTTGATATTATTGTTAGATTCTGAGGTCCTTGATCTTAATTTTGATATTAACAAATAATGTTTTAGGAAAACTATTGAAGTTTTGAGTGTTTTTAAACTTGGTACGGGTGTATAGGATCACGTACCAACGTACCATTTGATTTCTTAAGTTGTACGGGCATACTGGGAGGCCGTAAGAGGTAAAAAAATTTGACAGAAGGTTTGGTATTGGTGTACCACTTGGTGGTACGGCCATACGGATGATTCAGTATCATTTTCGGGTCGATATATGTATTTTTCAGTATTTTTAAAAAAGTTGTATAAAATTTTTTTTTTTTGCATTTAATGCATCCCCAACGGTCATATAAAGCTTGGAATAATTTATATAAGTGTAGAGTAATATTATTGAAGGTAAGAAATCAATATACAAACATCATTTTCTTTGTTAAATATATTTTTATGTGTTTTTGAGTATTTCTTAATTTTTTGAGTTGTAAATCCTTTAAAAAAGATTTTTGAGTTTCCAATCCTTGTTGTTCTTTCTCTTGGGTTATGTTTTGAGAAAAGGGAAGGGATTGTGATTAAGTGAAGTTTAGTGTGAGTCTTAGAAAAATACTTGAGATTGAATTCTTGTGAGAAGAATTCTTTTTATACTTGTGTATTGGTTTAGTAAAAATCTAAGTTATTTGCTTGAGTAAGTGGATGTAGGCATTTGTTGGCCAAACCATTATAAATTTCTTGTGTTCCATTTTCCCTCTCTTCAACTCTTTTTGATTCTTGTGTTACCTCCACAATTAGGATTTCAATAGGGAAATTAGGTGTTAAACTTTATGCTTCACTTATGTCTCATAAGCAACAAATCATAAAGGATGGTGAGGAATCTCTTTAAAATCCTAACCATATAAGAGATTGGTTGAAAATTTAAATTATCTTATAATCATTCATCATGATTTTATGCACTCTCTTAATGTTATTATTTAGTTTGTCTTCACCAATGATTAATCATTAAGTAGCACTCAAGAAAAAATTATAAAGGGTGTTTCTAGACATGATTTATGTATTTCACATATACCTATTGTACTGGTTCAAAGATTAATAGGAGATCCATTATAGGTTACTATGTATACATAGAAGGTGATTTTGTTTCATGGAAAGGAAAGGTAAGAAGCAAAATATAGTATCTAGTTCAAGTAAAAATTAGAGTATAAGATCATAAAATTAGAATATAAGATCATGATTCAAATAGTATATGAAATTATATAGATTGTTTAACTTTTAAATAAAGTAGGACATAAAACTACATTGTCGATCAAGTTGTAACATTACAACCAAGTTGCCATGATATTGTTTCAAGTCTATTATTCTATGAACGAATTAAATATATCAAGATTAATTTTCATTTTATTTATGAGAAAATTGAATGAAATATAATAATAACAAAATTTACGAGCCCAAAAGATCAACTAAGAGATAGTTTTTATCAAAACTCTTTAAATATTGGTTATGGTGCTTATCAAATATATTATTATCATATCCAAATTCTATGAATGATTGAAGCAAAATTGGGATGAAAGATGATCAAATGAGGACATGAATGATATTCCAATAGATAAGGATGTCGTCCAAATCTATGGACATGCATAGGAATAGACTCCGGAAGAAAAGAGTGCCGCTTGGAATGCCATTCAAATATTCTAGAAAATGAGGTGCCAAACGAGATATCATCCAAGATGATATTCCAAGTTCTAGAATAGAAAAAACTTCAAATAAAAAGTTGGTGGAAGCTAGAACATCATTCTTTCCTTTTAGAACATCGCTCCACTTACTTGAGATTACATTTTAACTATTTGAAGGAATATAATCACATAAAAAGTAATAGTTTTTATTGACTTGAAAAAATGAAAAGTGAAATTATAATAAAATATTAATACATATACATGCAAATATTCAGCTGTTAGTTTAAAATTCCTAACCTTTTTAAAAAAAAAACTAAAACCATATGCTATAAAAATAGCATCGTAATTTCGTTAAAACATTATTTTGTTTCCTTTGCTGTTTAGCTTTTCAAATGAGAAAACAAAATTAATCTCATGAGTCTTACTTTCATTATTTCACTTCCTCAATTTGTCCTCTTCTATTTTTATTTCCAAAGAAAAGATTAGTTTTATTGATTTCCGTGTAGACTTGTCCCGGCCACGGAAGTGTTTGTGACCTGTGATTCCGGAATTGACCTAGTCGTCAAATTTATTCGACAGATACCATTATATGAAATTATCATTAAACAAGACAAAAACCATTAACGGCTACATATTCAACTGCCGTTTGACCAGTTGAAAGAGGAATTCGGTATAGAGCAAGGAGAGAGAGACTTTGCACGGGCAGATGTAGCTAAGAAGAGAAACTTAGGGACAGAGGCAATGGTATAGTTGATGGAAAAATTGAAGGGGCAAAGCAACCAACATAAGAAGACTTGCTCGATTGGTGATTCTTGCTCCTCATCAAGCACTACCATTTCTACACATATCTATAACCTTTAAAGTGTGCAGATATTTGAATTGACAACCACACCAAAATGAAGAAATGAACTTCAGATGGCAATTACAAAACCCTACACCAATTTGTTTTTAAAGTTGATGATTTTCCCTACTCCGAAGTTGGGGCATTCAATTTCAGCTAAAATAAAAAAAAAGTGCGCAACGTTATCATTAAACATAAGCAAATAATACATGGCTATGAGAACGATACCAAGGTATCCTGCACTCAGCAAATTGAGTTCTCGATTGCTGCTATCCACAGCAAAGGGACTTTCATATTGCATTTATTCTGTAAATGTATGGAAAACTCTATTGAATAAGCATGCATCCGCATTCAACTCGAAATCAAAATCTCAAAGTTTAGAAGATGAGCCATTCCTTAAATTTTACATGTGCAATTGCGCTTATGCCTCCAGCATACAAGCAAAAATGGAAAATAAGCATAATAGCCTCCTCAGACTGAAATTCCATAGTTACTAATTTTCGTAACCTCCTTGGTCAAAGTATTTCTCTCCTTTTTTGCCTCAGAAGAAAGGTTTGAAACCTGTTAGTCAGATCATCCCGTATTAAGCTGATTTATTAATAATGTCATGCCATCCATATTTATGGTCCAGCATGCATCATTAAAAGAGAGCCAACCAATATGTAAAATAACAGGTGCAGCTGTGACAAAGCACATAGATGAACATGACATAAAGGCAGCATGTGATACTATGTGTATGTGTATGGTTAACCAAAAAGACTTACTTGTGATCGGAATCTAGAAGCTTCTCGGCTAGGCAGTTCTCGAAGGATATCCTTCAAACCTGATGCAAAACATTAACAGTTTGAGTAACTAACAACATCCCTTATACAGGTCCAACCAGTTTAGACTTCAGAACAACTATAATAGATGGATACCAGTGGCTTGTCTTTCGATCTTGTAAGATGAGTTAATCACACTCTGTATTTGCTTCCCAGCTTGTCTGTACCCAGTGAGAATACAGTTCAAATAAAAAAAACAGCCTAGAATAAGTAATGTTCTGCAGCCCTTTCACTTTGAAATCACAAACCTGAGTTTTGTCCTTCCACGAATCAATTCACCTTCAGCTGAGGACACCCTCTTCTGAGAAGCAGAAGACATATATGACAATTATATTACAAGAATTGCTTGAGAGACGGTAATAACCAGATGCAAGAGAAAATACTAATGTAGGATTTACAACTTGATGTCCATGCCCTCTAAAAGAAACCATTACCAACAAAAATTCGATGTCATGCTTGTGTTACAATAAGCTTAAAGACATTGGATTTGAAGTTGCTCATTTTACTTTTTTTTTTTTTTTTTATAGTATTAGGGGGCCTTCATTGAGGTGAAATGCATTTTTTTTTTCTCTGATTGCAGGAAGCAGGTGTTTGGTTAGAATTTTAACTGACTAATCTTGATTTTCAAAGAAATCAAGAGGAGTTCTATGCCTCCATGCAAGCAACATATGAAACAATATAAATCATTTTGGACATAGTCTTAGAATCGCTAAATCATTAGCTCAAATTGACAGAAGAATGATACCTCTAACTTCTCACTTTCAGCTCTCAGAAGGCTAATAGATTGCTGCAATTCCTTTACTTTAGCATCGGCTTTAGACAATAAGGCCTACAAGGAAAAAAATACGGCAAATTTAAACTGACTACACCTAATCCATAGCATGGCTATGATGAAAACGCACACGAAATGCTAGATCAATAGTGAAGCAAAAGATATCTATGCATACATTTATGGCCCCATTTTGTGTTGCGTGACAACTAAGAATCTGTCACTCTCAAAACCATATTGATGTCAATTCTGAAGCACACAATACTTGTTCGATGAAGCATGCTGATTAATGCAGAACACGAAATTCCTTTAGCTGCTTTTGAGGATAAAAAATATACTACCAAGTAAATAATCAATCCATTTCATGTAGTCAATGTGTAATTTTTCAAAACCCAGTTGCTAACACACTTTGTGATTGTTATTTCTGAAAATGAATGCCCCATTGGGGAGGCGCGTATTAAAACTAGAAGTTAAGAAATTGGTAGGGTTCCACAAGAAGCAATGACAACTAAAACCCAGAAACTACAGTGTGCATGTTTTTTGGTTCAACTAATTACAAAACTATATTGTCTCACCTCTTCACTTACAAATAACCGTAAGGTATTGTTGTAGAGAAATCTTCTTGGTCCTGCGGATGATAAAACAAAATGCATTAGACTGAAATTCTTTCTAAGAATTTTTTTCTTCTAAAAATAATTTCATCAGTATTATTACAATACTCAATTCATTCATTGTAGTACTCCATGAACATACTCTTGAATAACACAGATCCTAATCCAACAGCAACTCCTCCTGTGATTAAAGGATGTGTAGCGGCAATGTGAATGCCATCTGCAATAATCATAGGAGTATACAAACATCAGATAAAATGAAAGCAAACAAATGCATAATGACATAGACATATATATACCTTTAACCTTTCCTAATAGCATATCCTCATAATTTCCAAGCTCAAACTTCACATCTTGCAGAGAATCCTACATATAATATAAAATCCGAAATTTACATATGTGTTAAGTATTTCAAATAGGAACGAAAATGATTAGAATTTTGAAGAGCGTACAATCGTTTGATTGAAGTGTGCAGAAGAAGTGGAACGAATTTCAGAGAAGCGAGATCTAACGGCTTTGCTGGAGTCTCCAATAATCTTTTGGTAGGTTAAAGCTTGCTCGATCCATGGGGCGGCTTGTTCTAGGGTTTTGTATTTGATGGTTTCAATGAAATCACTGGCTGAGGGAAAGCTTGGCTTCTCCTCTGATGGAGGTGGTGATGAATCTTGTGCAATATCCGTCATTTGATTTGACGGTGATACGGATTGGGGGACTGGGCTTCCTCTGCTTCTTCTTCTTCTTCTTTTAGTTTTGTGATTTAGGATTCGGTTCTTTTCTTTGTTGTGCGATTGTGATATTTTTGGTTTTCTCCATGGGATATCTTCTTAGTCGGTCTCTTAACTTTGGATTGCTTCGTATACAAAAATATGAATGTTATACCTCCCTCATATACTTCTATTTGATATGCTAATCCAAATTCTAGTTTTTTGATATGCTAATTTTCATAACTTGAAAAGCTGAGAAAGCTAGCGACATTCTTTTAATAGGATTATTATGTTGTTGATTATTACTGATATTTGTGTCAACAAGTACCTAATTGTGAGTTTATGTTGCATATCTTTCATTCTATGAGAACTATTTGGCTGCTTAAACGTTATTCGTATCTACATTTCTCTGTTGCTTCTACTAGTATTCTAAGCATATTGATCTAGTTTGGTGGTTTACGACATTTTAATTTTTGATTGATTGCTTGGTGAAATATTTTTAATAACATTACCAGTCATTTTTAACTTGTTTTTTTTTAACTTTTTTAAAGGTTCTAGATATAAGATGTTATGAACTCAAATCTATCAACTAACTACTTAAAAAAATAACAATAAAAATAATATGAGGACCCATCTTTTTCAACATTATATTCCAACCAATCAAACTTATTAAATCGCATTGGATTAAAATATATAAATTGGTTTCCCTATTGTTTTTGAGAAAAATTATAACTAATTCATTGATATGGACCCTTTTAACAAATAATCCCTCCTCACCTAATCTCTAATTTCTACAACATATTCTTCAATTAATTTTCAAAGGCTAGAATCAACATTAATACCATTCGGCTATTGATAGTGTTGAACATATGGTGAGCTTTAGAATTTTCCTTCTCATTGGTTTTCCTTTCCCCTTTTTGTGTTCATCTTGTAATTATTGTCTCAGTAACCAAATAGAAAATTAAAATTCTATTTAATTTAGATTGAGGAGCTGTTCACGTTATGAGAATTTTGGTTTTATTAAATTTCACGTGAGGGATAAGAAATATGTAAGTTAGCTAGTAATGTACAATATTTATTTTTTTTAATATGATTTCATTAGCCAATGAATCTTTTTTTCATGTAATTGTTGTTGAATTTTACCTTTTTTTGGTCAATTTGTAACAAATAGCATTTAACAAAAGAATAATTGACAGATTTCACAGTTTCTATTACTTAAGAAATAATGTAATCTATGTTTTGTTAAGTAAAATAAGTTATTTGCTATAGATAGTCATATTGTAACAATCAGTGTCTTTCAAGTTGGTAGATTTAACTTTATTTGGTTTCTTAATGTTTATTGAAAATTATTTGTATTTTGCTTACAATATGTTTACTGCATTCTTTTGTAATTGTGTAATATTTTGAAGGTAAGGTTACGAAGGATGTTGGATGCTTTGTGGTTGTAGTTAAGACAATGAGCCTTTATGAGATGTTTGATGTTTTTATTTGCTTGTTTATAAGTTAAATTATTCTTAGATGAATGCAGAATATTTGAATTTTTTGGTTTTGTAGGATTATGAAGAGAGAAGCAAAGGTATCAACATAGTTCAATAGTACATTAAGTCAAACTAACTAACAGTAAACCTACTTAGCTTCTTAGATATAATCAGTATTAGTTGTGGACTCATTAATTATTTAGATTTATTATTATTGAATAATTTGTATTATTATTCTACATTTTTAATGGTTTTAAAGTAATGTAATTATACAGGTTCATATTTGATATTTTTCAATTTAAATAATTATACATATTTGTTTTATTTTTTGTATTTTTTGATATGGTTGTTGTATCCCTTCTATAAACTTTTTTTATCTTTATTGTATACTTTTTGTATATCAATTGTAGACTTGTAGTGAACCTTACATATCAGAATTTACATTTTGTAAAACATACTGTAAATACATGTATCTTTAATATTTTAACTTGTAAAAAATATAATTTTGTAAACCTTTTATATACTTCTTGTATACCTATTGTATACTTATAATAAACCTTACATATCAGATAGATATATGCTATAAATACTTGTATATTTAATATTTTAAGTTGTTGTAAATAATATAATTTTATAAACCTTTTATAAATTTGTTATATACTTCTTGTATAAGACTCTATTATATACTTCTTGTATCCTAGTCATATACTTTTTATATACATATATGCTTTAAAAACTGTTTTAATCATGATTTTTATTATGTCTCTTTTTACAAAAAAATATGGTAAAATCTTTCAAAAATTATGAAAATATAAAAATATATTTTTCAAAAATACGAAATTAAAAAAATATTTTAAAAAATTTCAACTTTTTTAAAAAAGTATCATATATGTAACACGTATTGAAAGGATTTGAAACGTATATTTGGAAACCAAACTTAAAATTTATAATTTTAAAAATATTAATTTAAAATAATATACTTTTATATTTTAATAATTTTTAATTTTAAAAAATAGTTTTATAGGAATTAATATATTACATATTAAAAAATAAAAAGTTAAAAAATATCAAAAATGAAAAAAAGTGTAAAATACCTTTTATTATTAAAAAATAAAAATATTTTTTATTAATAAAAAATATTTTTATAGAAAATAATAAATGTAACAAAATTTATTATTAAAATCATATTTTTAAAAAATTTCACATATTTTTTATGAATATATAATTTATTTTAATAATTTTTAATTTTAAAGAATATTTGTATAGGAAGTAATATATTATATATTACAAAATAGAAAGTTAAAGCATATCAAAAATGAAAAAATTGTAAAATAAAAATATTTTTTATTATTAGTAATATTTTTTATTATTAAAAAATATTTTTATAAAAAATTTATCTAAAAGAATTTATTATTAAAATCATATTTTTAAAAAAATTTCACATATTTTTTTTATGAATTTATAACTTATGTTAATATATTTTTTATTAATAATATCATGAGATAATTTAATTATATTTGTATTTATGTAGTTATATTTGATTAAGATTGTATTTGGTTGATAAAATCTCATAAGATTTTTTGAGTTGATATATTATTTTTAAAAATATGGTATTTTTGTAAAAAAAAAATGACAGTTAACAAAGTCAAAAAAAAACTTTCCCATATGGTAATTTTAAAAAATTCCCTTTTTTTCTAGCCCCTTACTAAACCCCTAATCTAATCAGCCTAACCTCTGCCCCATACTTAAAGCTAAAGCTTCAGCGCCCACCTTAGCAACCCCTCTGTCAGGTTACAATTTTCAATGCAATATATGTTGCACATTGCACTTTTTCTATAACATACGATATGCATTATTATCTAGCCAAAATTTCAATGCATTTTAATTCATTTTTGCTTAGACATGAACTTCTTAGTAGCATTTTAGTTTTGTCATAGCTAAAATGATATGAGTTAGTAAAATATTTATAAGAAATGTCATTTTTTCTCACTTTTTTTTTTATATTTTTTATGTATGGGTTTCAAAATTTCTCAAATTTGTTGGCAATATGTACTATCCATTATGCTACTTCTCAACGAGATTAATTTTTTTGGGGGGGGGCGGGGCGCCCTAGGGGGATTGGGCTGGGTTGATTTCCCTAATCTCATTTTAATTTTTCAATTTTTCCCTAATACCTTCTCTTTCTCCCCTCTTCTTCCTCCTTTCCCTGATTTTTTTTCTTTACAACCCCTCCTCCCCAAGATCAAGATCAAACTCACCAGCAGTCCAGCATGCACCAATTTCTCCGACCGCTTTCCACAGGTTAGTTTTTTTTCTTCATCAAAATTTATTATATTGTTTAATTTAATATTAGTTTAATTAAATTTTATTATATTATTCAATTTAATTTTAGTTTAATTAAATTAGTGTTTAGTATAATATTAGTTTAATTTTTTATATCATTAGAATTAATTTAATTACATTAAAAATAATTTAGATTAATTATATAAAATAATTATTTTTATTAATATTATTGATTAGATAAA
>CANYBF010813053.1:0-18551 GCA_948192965.1 Dalechampia spathulata
AGAAGAATGACAGAAAAGCATATATACAGAAAACGTTTTCTTCTTCCTGAATATTCTCTTCTTTCTTGTTCCTTCTCTCTTACCCATTCCTCTGCATTTTAGCATTGGAATTCAGACTCTTCCATCTTCTTAACGTGACAACATGCTTCAACAGGGATTTTCCAAATGGTTGGGCTCCACTTCAACATATGATAGTCGAAGGTCTAGCAAGATCTGAATCACAGGAAGCAAAATCGTTGGCGGAAGATATAGCAGTGAGATGGGTCAGAACCAATTATGTCGCATACAAGAAAACTGGCGCAATGCACGAAAAATACAACGTAGAAAAGTGTGGAGAAGTTGGAGGTGGTGGAGAATATACAGCTCAGGTATCCCCCTAAGCTTAAGCCTAAATGTGGAAGAAAATGTATTGCCTATGTATCCATGTGATGCTTTTGCCTGGAATAGTATCTAGCCCAGCAAGGAGTATTGTAATAGTTTCTTGCCTAACTTATTGAAGATATTGATTGGCTACAACTGCAGACTGGCTTTGGTTGGTCAAACGGAGTCGTACTGGCATTCTTGGAGGAATTCGGATGGCCTGAAGATCGCAAAATAGATTGCTGAACGAGATATCGATCAGGAAATTGAAGAGGTGATTTTGACATGAACAGATCAAGGTCACTTCCATGTAAAGTAGACTGCATTTACTGGTTTTTGTTACCCACTTCTCTTTCTAAGCCAAATTCTCATCTGGCCACATATGCTGAGATAGATGAAAATGTTCAGGTCATTGGATTGGATGTGTACATCTGACAGAAGGACAAGAAGTTAACCAAGGTCGCTTTCTGTTCCTGAACTAGTGTCTTAATAGGCAAGGTAAGTTTCAGACATAAGGGAGCAACAGCAGATACAAGCAGAGATTTATAATAATGCAATGTGTCTTAGCCTGTGTTGGTAAGATAAAAGACAATGCACCTGAAGCATAAATAGTGCATTTCAATAATTGTGTTGCTCTAATCAAAGACACATCAGAGGTTTCGAGTTTGAACCTTGATAATAAAACAATTCATATCATAATCCCCATATGAATCATCCAGAACCGATCGTTGGAAGTATGTTCGGTCCCAGCATGCTACAAGGCCCTAAAGGCATCCAGTGCAACTATGACTTAGGTCTAGTTTTTATTGCTTCCCACCCATTTCATCAACAAGTCCGGTGATCCGATCAAGCAGCGCTCTCTAACTCAAAACAAGATCTTAATTTAGTGGGTATTAATTAAACAGATAATCACCCTAAACACAGAGATGAACATAAGGATATCTTTTATGGGTGTGATGTGGCGATCAATGATCCACGCATCAGGATAATTATTGGGTTTTCATTTTGATTAGAAATCAAGAAAGAGAAAAGGATTAATGGGTTTCCTGATCATGGCACAAAGCGTGGATATGCTCTAGAACAAGTACAGAAAATCGTAAAAGATGATTCCAAAGCTGGTAGGTTAATAGTTAATTAGTTGATGCCACAATCTTAAGCAAAGAAGTGACAAGAGATTAGTGACCATATTAGCCACTAATCAATGATTAAACGGTTTTCGCTAGTCACACTCCAACTCAAATTTGGAGGAATTGGATGTAGTGGGTGAAAGTGGTGGGGTGGGTCATTTCTTTGATAGATCTTCTAATCATAATTAATTAATAAATAAAAACACTAATCTAAACTCAAAAAGCCTAATTTGCAGCAAGATTTACATGCCTTGATTTTGTTTGTTTTACAATACAATACACTCATGAGAATCCACTAAGCATCTACAAGATTCCATCTAACATGTATCTTAGGTCTGTTTAGTCTTTTCTTTTCCTTTTAAATATATCAAAATTTAAATTTTAAATCTCTTTATTTTCATGCAAAATAGACTATCAATTTAATTTTTTTTAATATCATAAAAAATGTCCAAAAGAAGATGAATGGCCAACTAGATTTTCTTAATTAATTTCAATAAAATATATTTAAGGTATAGAAAGTAATCCTTTCATCTTAATTAAAGAAAGATTAGTACAATATTTTGAAAATTGAATTCAGAAGAAACCATTAACAGAAATTAATTATATGGTATCATATAAATTATAATGTTTATAGCAAAAAAGGGGTCATTCAAAAGAAGAAGGTGGAGAGATGATTAGTCTCATCAAAACCTACGGATTAATTTAGAGCAAGAGATTGGAAATTATGGTCCTAATTTTAAGGGAAGGGGACCCTATAAGATTCGGGGCTCCCACAGTTGGCAATCATTGAAGAAATCCCTAATATACAATTGCAACATTAATAAATATAAATAACAAAGCTCGAAATTTAATTAATTAATTAATTAAGTTAATGATTCTCCCTTTTTTCTAGTGCATCTCAATAGTCAAATAGAGTTGGCTTAAAAGAATCATATACAAAATCCCAAGCTTGATCCGATGGGGGAGCTGTTGATGTGCACCAGACAAATCCAAATAATATCATTTTGTTTTGCTAATATATATGTATATATATGTATGTATGCATGTGTTATACAAAATTTATCTAATTCTGATAATAACATCATAATAATCCATTTAATTACCATAATTATATTATTACCTTATTATTTTAATTCAATAATGTGTTTTTTTGGGGATATGGTTGGTCTCTTACCTTCTATACTGTTGATCACCCAAGTCTAGATTTAGACCAAAGATTAATAATAGCCTTCTACATGGCGCTGGATGGTTCATGCACATACATATCCTTATCATATTTAATCATTTGATTTAATACCTATCATGTCAAACACACACATCGTATATATATATAAAATATAATAAATATAATATATTCGTTTTTTGTTCTTTAGTTGGATGGTAAATATGAAGAAAAGGGTAATTATTTATTTTTAAAATCAATATTTTTAAGATTAAAAAATAAATAGAATAATTTTAAAGTAACCAACAATGATTGGAAACATTCTACATTCTACCCTTTTTATTCACCCTTGAGTGTTGACTTGTAAAGGGCAAGTTAAAACTATGGCTAATCATTAGCTTATCTCGATGACTTAGAATCAAAGTTATCTCAGAAGATAACTAATTATTTATTAATAACATCTAACTGTAAGAACTTTTTACATGGAAAAAGGAACCTAGTTTGAAGGCTTTTAATGGGGGAAGGGATTGCCCAAGGAAGAAAAAAAGAAGAAAAAAAATAAACGTTGATGTCTGTCTGTCTGGATGAAGTAGGCATAGGGCGGGCGATTGACAGGGATGGAATCTGATCTAAGATGTCGTAGTCGTGCATCGAGTTTTCTTCCTGCCTGGCAATTGGCAGAATCTAAGGTTAAGTCAATGTCTTCGCCATGTGCTCGCCTTTCAACGAAATTTGTGGCCGCTTCCATTTGCACTAACATTAACCCTCCATCGTCTCTATCTACCATCCAAGATTTTGCCTCTCTTTCTTTATCTGTACACATAATACCCATCTCATGCTGCTCTTGGAAATCCTTGCTTTTCTTTCTTATGGGTAATTATCTGGTCCCTTGATGTTGACCTCATGATTAGCTAATGCAAAGATCTCACCCTTTCCTTTTCATCTTCCTGTTGTTCTTGGAACTGTGACCTTCATTTTAATGGTGAACTGATATGTATTAAGGGTTTTCTTTTTATTATCTTTTCCATCGGATTTGGATCATGCTATTATCCAATGATCCCATATCCCATATCAGCTGGAAAGCTTTTACGAGAAAGGCCTATACTCCATTGCTTTCTTTTGCCATGGATATCTAAACCTACATAAAAAAAAAAAGGTCCCCTTTAAACAAAAGTAAGTTCACATTTATAATGATGGAGAAGGACCATATTTTTTAATTGTAATTAAAATTCTTTTCGATTTTAAATTAACAAAAATTGGAAATTTATTTATGAAGTTAGTAATTTGGTGGGGAGTGGGGGGATGGATGGAGGAAGAAATGTGAAATCATGATCGGTCCCGGGTATGAGGATGAAGAGGAGGGAGGGGGGTGCCTTGGAAAAAGCTAATCTTTAGGCTATCAGTCATCCACCTTTCTCGAAACCATTTCTCATTCATAAAAATTGATAATCGTGCCCTACCCATTTATAATTGCATCCTCCCATTATCATTATAAATCCCACTTTTTCCTGCCCAAATTAGTTTCATGCATTATGTTTAATTTCATCCATTGAAAAGAAACCCTTTTATGCAACCATTTCTAAATAATTATTGCATTTAATAATGCATACAAATTTCAAGTTTTATCTTAGAAAATAAGTTTTTAATTTTCTAAAATAATAATATTTATTATTTTATTTTTTATAAAAAAATTATATATTGATATAGTTATTTTGATAAATAATTTTAATATAATTAATATTAATTTTTACATCATATAATTTCTATAAAGATATGATATAACTTATATAAACAATTTCAATATATTGATACAATCTTCTATTGTATTATGTACATATTATTGTATCATATCAAAATCAATATTAATTATACTGGAATCATTTATTAGAATAATGATTTTAATGATTTTTTTATATTATTGAAATCATCTTTATAATAGATGATATGATTTCATAAAAAATAGTTATATTATTTAAAAAAAATTTTGAAAAACATTATTTATATATTTCATGAAAAGGAGACTTGGGATTCTAATTTTTTTTTTTTTTAAAAGGAAGAAAAATTAAGAAGTCAGCAGGAAGATGAATAATAAATATGAGAAATGGAATTTCAGTAACTAGTGAAGAGTGCAGAGAGAGTTGTAGAGGAATAGGAAGACCGCTGCCCGAGGTTTGAACATTAATCTCATTGACCCTTCTTCAGCTCTCACGTGCGATTCCTCCTTCACCATTCTTACCTTCCTCCCGTCCCTCTAACCTCGTGCCTACAGCTTCCCTTAAACTAATCGCCGACTCCTTTTCACCCAATCATCATCTCCCATTTGCCTCTTCCATTTTAAACTCCTATTAATAAATGATTCGGTTATTCGATTCAGATTTATTATATAAAATTATAAATTTATTAATATAGATAATATATTTAATATTTAATAAAAATTAATATATATTATTTTATTATTTATAAATTTATCTTTAGACGATAAGGGTAATAGAAAAGGGGAAAATTGGACTGTTTATTTATCCGGAAACAGCATCATTGAATACCAAGTAAACCTGTACCACTACTCACCCAACATTTACTAACCACAAGAACGCCGATGAATTTCCGGTTTTTTTGAATTTAAAAAAAATCGTCCACTTCGATGTTGTCATTTTCCCCCACGTCCCCCATTATTATTATTATTATTATTATTATTAGTTTGAAATAAAATTAAAAACCAATCCTTCTAAAAGATTATATATTAAGACTCGGCTTTTCTTAGATTAGTACAATAATTAACAACCTCAATCATGCACACTTGCTTATCTTCTTCGATCAATGACAAATGTATAATCCTCCATTTCAGATTCTCCACCTTTTCTTAATCACTCGTACCATTTTAATATCCCACTCTTCCTCATTAATTTCTTAGTTTAATTTCATCTGGTTCATGATCATATTATTTTTTATTATTATTCATAAATTGCCCAATATATGATACTAAACCTACGCCCCTTATCATCATCATGGTTGTGACTCTGCGCTCTCTCTTCTTCTTTCTCAGCTTCTAGGTTTCCAGTGATCAATGCAAAGCGGCGAAGGCTGCAAAAATCTGAACACGCTCACGCTTATCTGTCTATTTTTATTCACCAGTCATCATAAATAGCCGCAGAAAAGTTGTACTTTGTTTAGTTTTGATTCCGTTGCTGGTCAATTTTAGTTGTTGTGGTTACATCAATTTAGTTGTTTTCGAGACGCGAAACTAACTAGCAACCAACGTAAGGAACAAACAAATATGCTGGAAACTGTCAAATACCTCATCGGCTCTGCCGGTCCAAGCGGCTACGGTTCTCGATCCACGGCGGAGCAAGTTACTGACGGTTGCAATCTCCGTTCTATCACAGCTATCATCACCGGTGAGTTGATCGGAACATGCACCGAATACTCGTCGTTAATGATTTATGATTAGTTATGATCTGAACTTGCAACGCATATTTCTTTGTGTTTTTCACCGTAGGTGCTACATCAGGAATAGGAGCTGAAACAGCGAGAGTGTTGGCGAAACAAGGAGCGAGATTGGTGCTTCCGGCTAGGAGTATGAAAGCGGCTGAAGATGCGAAAGCGCGTATAGCATCTGAGTTTCCTGACTCAGAAATCATAGTCATGGCTCTTGATCTTAGCTCTCTTAACTCCGTGAGAAAATTCGTTGCGGAGTTTGAGTCTCTTCATTTGCCCCTCAATCTTCTTATGTAAATCTCATCAATAACTGTCTACATAGATTTGTTTTCTGTTTGGATGCAGTTAAATTCAAGAAATGCCTATTATTTTATTTCATATATTTTTCTTTTTGATACCAGAAATAACGCCGGAAAGTTTGCTCACAAGCATGCAATATCAGAAGACGAGATAGAGATGACATTCGCCACTAATTATCTTGGTAATCGATTAAAGCATGCAAAAGAGGACGCTCTTTTTTTTTTTTTTTTGCTCCAATGATTGCCTACATTAAATAAACAAGAATACTGAAGCTTCTGGTTTTGAATGATACTTCCTTCAGGTCATTTTCTGTTAACAAAGTTGTTGATGAAGAAGATGATAGAAACGGCAAAAGAAACCGGCATTCAAGGCAGGATAGTGAATGTTTCATCAAGCATTCACGGCTGGTTTTCCGGCCATATGATCCAATATCTCTGTGAAATATCCCGGAACAAATGGTTAGAGAAAGATCATACATACATGCATATAGACATATTTTATTGTTTATATTTAATATACAAATAGATGCATCTTTGGTTTGACCTTCTTCTGGTTGTTGTTTTTCTTCTGAATTTTTTCTGTCCTTGATTTCTCTCCCTAGTCATTACGATGCCACACGTGCTTACGCTCTCTCCAAACTTGCCAACGTCCTGCACACAAAGGAACTTGCTCAGAGATTGAAGGTAATAGACAGATCATCATCATCACCATCATATTTCATTATTTTATTGTGTTTATTTAATTAATGCCGAGAGGAAAAAAAGCGAAATTTGTTGTTTTCTTTATTTTTTTATAATGTTATTTATTGCCTTATTATTATTTTATTTAATTAATTGATGCAGCAAATGGAAGCCAACGTGACTGCCAATTGTGTCCATCCGGGAATCGTACGAACCAGGCTTACCAGAGAACGAGAAGGCCTTGTCACAGGTGATTTATTTCTGACTCTTCTGCACACGACCTCAATTATCATCACCATATAATGCTCATATTTTGTACATTTGCAGATTTGGTCTTTTTCATGGCCTCAAAGCTCTTGAAGACAATTCCTCAGGTATTCGATATTTCGATGCTTTGAAGTAATTTGTACACACACGTGTGTGTGTGTGTGCGTGTGTGTGTGTGTATAGATATAGATATATATTTCAGCATGGAATGATGAGTAATGGTTTTGTGTGTGTATGTGTAGGCTGCTGCCTCAACTTGTTACGTAGCTACTAGCCCGAGATTGATGAATGTTACTGGCAAATATTTCGCGGATTGCAACGAAGCATCAGCGTCCAAATTGGGATCCAGCTCAACCGAAGCTTCAAGATTATGGTCCGCCTCCGAAATCATGGTTTCTACAGAAGACCCAAAAGCAGTTTTTGACCCACTCAATGCCACTGAATATGGTGCATAAAAAAAAGAAGAAAGGGTTATTACGAAGGAGAGATACACGTAAAGAAATCAGAATAATATTTAGAAACAAAAGATTATATTTAGCTAGCATGGATGAGGTGGAAAACAGAAAGTGGGGAAGCAAAAATAATAATTATAATTAGAAAAAATTATAAATACACAGCTTAAAATATGGTTAGTAGTATATATATATATATATCTGTAGAATGCCAAATTAGTTGTACTGGCTCATCATATATATGCACTTAAATACTCATAATGACGACGTTAAATAGTTGGCTTTATAGTTTGGGAGATGAGATTGAGATGAAGAGTGCTATATATATATATGTATATGTTTTAGATTGGCTTTATTATATAATTATACGATGATTATTATAAAGTAGAGATGTGATACTAATGAGCTACTTATGTAATGCAAGTGCTTGGAAAGCCCTACAAGAGCATGTATGTATATGTCATTTATTTTAGAGCGTCAACAATTTGAATTAATAAGAAATGATAATGTAAGAGGAATCCATAATCAAGGGATAATTAATATGTAATCATGCTAATTAGTTAATGGGGTCGGTTCGTGGCATGTGGTGGTTGATTTTTATTTATTTTCTCTTTTTTTTTTTTAAATAAAAGAGTATCTTTGAAATAATGGTTGGAGGATGGGACCATACTAACATGCGCCAGGAGATTGAGGGTTGGAAGGAAACATGCTTTCAAGTAAAGAAAATGTCAAGAGCGCTACATTACTACGTCTCTTTCTAACTTCGACAATATTTACAAACCCATGACTCTACGTAATGGAAGGTCCACTGACTCAGTCATCCCAGTTTATACCGTAATAAATGCATGTATATATATATATATAAAAAGAGAAAAATTATATATAAATATGTATGCCCTTTTTCTTTTTTCTGGAGTGGTATGATAACTGGGGTGGTGAGCATGATTTAATCAAACCGGGACCTACGTTTCTTTTTTACAAGCCAAAGGCAATCGAGCTTCATGCCCCTATTTGCTTCCTTACATGTCCTTCTCATGCACATGCATTGTGTGTCTTCAGATGAACAATTTATCATTTCCTTTCCCTTTCTACATCCACCCGTCAACGTGAATCTAACGACTTCGGCTATCCCAACTAATTGGTTGCATAACAAATATTGGGCCCAATTCAACTTCGAATTTCGGGCCGGATGGAATCCTAGATGGCCCATACGACCATACCACTGAATTTTGAAGACGACGGGACGCTGACGAAAACGACAACCAACTAATCGCGCCATCGCTGTTCACTCGCATCACTTTATCCTGCTGCTTCCTAAAACCCTAACCTTCTAAAACCCATCATGTTCAGCAACCAATCGCGCCACCGCTGTCCACGTTTGTAACCAACGGAGATGGCCGCTCAGAAAGTCTTCACACCTGAAATCCTCCTTAACGCTGCCAAACAATCTCAAGGATGCCTAGTCATACCGGTCGCTCTCCGTCGTGCAGTTAAAAGATACCTCAGAGGTACTTGCTCGCTTATTAGAAGTTAATTTTTCTCTGCATTACATAATTTTTCTAAAATCATGATTTCATTTATAGAACAAGAACAGCCACACTTGAGAAGGAAAGTGTTGAGATTATCAGAATCATTCAGCAAAATTAAAGATGTGAATATCATGCTGACGGAAACAACATCCAAAGAGCTTGTTGATGATCCATTCAAGTCTATGGAGCGATCTAAACGATGGAAAATTAAAAGTTGTTACGGTGATATTGGCTTTAAATATGCAGATGATGAAACTGTTGCTTATGTTGCCTCGCGGATGCCTGCTGTTTTCTCTGCTTGTTACAGAGTTTTTAGCGAAGTATTGGTCTCTTTTCATGCTTTTTACATTGGGATCTTAAACTTTAATCTAATTTTTTGCTTTGCTAATAGTGATCTTCCTTTTACTAGGTTAAAAGAAGGTTGCCTGATTTTTCTCCAACGACAGTATTGGATTTTGGTGCTGGTACGGGATCCGCTTTTTGGTGAGTGCTTTCCTTTCTTCTGAATTCGTGTGGCAATATATATTGGAAATTGAAGTGGTAAATTGTTCGTGATGTTCATTTTGAAGTTTTATGCTAGGGCGATGAGACAGGTGTGGCCGAGGTCAGTGGAGAGAGTTAACTTAGTGGAGCCATCCCAGTCGATGCAACGGGCAGGAAGAAGCCTTATACAAGGTAATTGCTGATTACTCTGTTTATTATAAGTTGTTAAATCTTTAACATTGTTAGTATCATTGAGAAGTGAATCGCAATATCGATACGAGTGTTTACTGGTTGTGTTCCGGTGTTGCATGAAGCTCAATAAGCTCAAATTTATACCTCTTCCTGGCGTTTATATTAGTTCTTGACCATGGTGATATCCTGAAATCCATGTAACATTTTCTGATGGTTGAAAGGTATGTTGGCCCGATGATATGGCATGTTCTGTTGGACTCGCATGCTTCCCTTTTTCTGTTGCAGAAGCGTGCAATCAAGCGAAATTCTGACCGATGAATTATAATTTTTGTAGGTCTGAAGGATTTGCCACTTATTCATGGTTATGATAGCATTCAAGCATTAAGTAAAAACATCAGCAAGTCCGAGAGGAAACATGACCTTGTAATTGCTGTAAGTTGTATGCCTGTTGGTTAAATCATCCTGAACTATATAATTTGCATTCATATCCATGTGGACAATTGTGTTCTCGTTAATTCGCTATCAACTCGTGAAATTTTATTTCAACTTTAGCTGACTATTCCTGAAATTCTTTACCTTTGAAGTCGTATGTTCTTGGAGAGATACCATCATTGAAGGACCGGATAACTATGGTGCGCCAGCTTTGGGAATTTACAGGGGATGTTTTGGTATGAACTTGTGCTTAAAAGATTTTACGCCTGCCTCCCCTCTCCCTCCCTCCCAGTCTCTCTCTCTCTCTCTCTATCTATCTACCTACACACACACACGCACACCCATATATATATAGCGTTGCTGAGACGGAATGCATTGCTAGATGGAATCTTGAAATTTTACAACTTTGCTTTAGTTTCTCCTTAAACTCAAACATGGAACAGGTTTTGGTGGAACCAGGAACACCACATGGATCAAATATCATTTCTCAGATTCGATCTTACATATTGTGGATGGAGAAACGGGTGGGTTTTCTTAATCATTATTTGAGAAGAGATTTTGTTTTTCTATGAAGTAATGTTTTTAAGGAAAACTTTTAGTTACTAATTTATGATTGCTTATTTTTGCATGATTATTCATTGAGTTATGGTTTTTCAGAAGCTCCGTAAGTCTAAAGCCCAAATGAATGATGATTGTAAAGCTTTGGTGCCTTTCAAAAGTGGTGCATTTATAGTTGCCCCTGTAAGAATGATGTTTTCTTTTGTCTTTTGAGTTTGAGTTGTCAAGGAAATTCTGCAGCTATTACTTCTGTTCTCCTTTTTATGGTTCTACTAATTTTAGTCTTTGTGCAGTGTGCTCATGATGGACATTGTCCATTGGAAAAATCTGGAAAATACTGTCATTTTGCTCAACGTTTGCAGAGGACATCATCACAACGTGCATATAAGGTTTCATTCATTCATTCATAAGCTATATTATTCATGTTCGATAGCATATTCAGCATGACAGTGCATAGCTACTGGATAGATGTGACATCCTACTACCAAATAAACTGGAATTATATTCTTTCTATAGAGACTTTGTTTGGGAAATCTGAATATTTTATCGTTTATGTTGTCTTTTGTTTGATGACTGATTTCAGCGATCCAAGGGAGAGCCTCTGCGTGGTTTTGAGGATGAGAAGTTTTCTTTTGTTGCTTTTAGACGAGGACAACGTCCTAGGTTAATATTCTAATCTAATGTCTTCTGTTCATGTTCGTGATTTTTGTTTTCTTTTTTGGAAATTTTCTTATGAGCATATGAAATATAAAATTCTAGAAGAATTTGACTCATGCAAATGGATGCATCAATTAACAAAAACTCTTTTCAACAGGGCATCCTGGCCTCTCGATGGTATGAAATTTAAGACACTGAAGGAGCAGCGTGCTGAAAGAAAACGTGAAGATCTTGAAATTGACTACGGTACACTTCAGTGATTTGTTTCTTGATAGATTTCAGAATGAACACTTTTTCACCTTGATATTTGATATTTGATAAATTAGAATCAGAATTTCAAAAATTTTTTCTTTTTCCTAGCTGAGGACCTGGTCGAGGAAGATGAAGCTGGTATGATCCCATACGAAGAAGTGGATTCTGTTAAATATGATTCTGATGCTACTGAAGCTGATGCTCTTGACGTTAATGATGAGGACGAGGAAGAGGAGCAAGAAGAAAGAGGATGTGCTGATGTAGGGGGAGGATGGGGAAGGATAATTTTCTCACCTGTTAGGAGAGGCAAGCAAGTTTCATTAGATGTCTGCCGATCAGCCAATCGGGATAGCTCTGAGGGTTCATTTGAACGTATAGTTGTGACTCGGAGTAAACATCCTGCATTACATTATCAGGCCAAACGATCTCTATGGGGCGATTTATGGCCCTTTTGAAATTAAATGTCTTGTAATCTCTAATGTAAATGTAATTCGCAACTATGACATTGTGAAATGCCAATTGCATTCATTTATTGGTTAGCTCCCTGTTTTGTTGCTCTGATACATCTGTTCATTTCTCTGTTGCATTTGCGCTCCATAAGGGATGCATATGTAGTTTAGTTAACTTCCATGCGGTTGTGTTCGAGTCCTTGTTCTTCTTTTTTCAAACTCGTACTTTCCTGAAGGGAGCTAAGAGAAGAATGGCTTCTTCAGCTTACTTCACAGAAGGAAAAGAGGTAAGCAGTAGGAATTTTATTGGAGTCGGAATTTTCCTTTTTCTTTTTACTGGTGGCTGTATATTATGCTGCGTCAAAGTTGATTAAATATTTGAAACTTGTGAAAGACTGATATCTGCCGAAGCTTGGACAGAATATAGTACTAAAATGGTAAAGCGTGTTCCCATTCATCCGCCTTCTTTTTCCTCTGTGGCTTGCTGCGGTCCATTTATCTATAGCCATGTGTAAGTTGCTTGTTAATGAATTACGACCATGTAGCTTACCCGTCTGCTGATTTCCTTAGCTGACGTAATGTCGTACAACAACTCTTCCAAAAGACATTTGTCCCCTACATTCAAGAAACAATTTAAGCATATTGATTCTAGTAATACTAGTAGTCGTTGTTTAATTATGGTTGGAGGTAGGGTAAGATTGAATACTCGAAGGGTTTATGTCATTTATGGTCTACTTCTTGAATAACAACCGGCACTGCTGGAAAGGAAGAGGTCTATTTTGGACAATCTAGAAAGTCCAAAAAGACTTGAAAGTCCGACATCACAGTCGTAGCCGCCTATTTCCATCTAAAATATATCGCTTTCGTAAAAGGTCCTCCAATAAGTTTCTCACTATGGCCTGAAAATGTGGCCAATAAGTGATGATTCTGGATATCTGGATATGGTCGAAGCTGATAAGGCTTGCAGATTTTTGGTAGTACCGAGATCATGGACTAAGAATGAGTTATTGGTGGGACTGAAATGGATAATTATATTGCATGTTAACTACCGATCAAAAAGAATTATCCTGCACCTTGTCTATGGTGGTGGGTGTTACTTTGTTTGCAAAAGCATCACAGGTAGAAACTGTAATATGGCCCAATGAACCTCTTTATACAGAACCTTACTACCTGATGACATCAGTGCGTGGAATTTGTGGCCTGAAAGAAACGTTCAACCTCAAGAGGAAAGGAATAGGAGATCAGATAGATGCATTATCATTGAATCACCCACTTGGACTTGGCTTGCATCAACACAAGTATAATAAATTAAAAGAATCATACTGTTAACATGAATTGTAAGCCTCAGTAACTTGTGATACCGAGACAGGTTATGAAATATAATAATATACCGATTCTGGTGAACAATGTGTGTAAACTATATCAAGGGTCAACAACTCCAAGATCCGTTTGTCATCAGATGCGGAGAGGTAACCCGTAATTCAGGTATGTTCTAATTCGGCCATCCCAGCCAGCTGTCACCACCACAAGACCCCAGAGGTGAGGACAACTAAGCATACTGTTGCAGGCACTCTTCAAAAACTTGTACTCTCTGCTCTTGGTAGGCGATGGAGCAACCGGGCTTGAATCAGGAAGCTTTTCTTCAGGCCAAGTTGCGGATCCCCTGGTCAAGGAATCCAGCAATAACCCCCGGGTGAGGGAAAAACAATCTGGGGATGATTTAAGCGTTTTGTTATCCAACTCCCCGAAAAATTTATCCCTATTTGATGTGGGTGGTACAAGTGTTCCTGGCACGGTTTCCATGCCAGGCCAAGGTACAGCCACGGATGCATTGGGAGACATGAAGCTCTCGTAAGCCTGGATCTTTTTCACTGGAGGATTCTTTTCTGGGCTACTGTAGTTCCAGAGGTAGATATTAGAATCCTCACTCGTTGAAACAACATGTTTCCCGTCAGAGGTAAAACATGCAGACATTTGGTTGGCTGCTGTACCTATGCTAGATGCTGAAAAGGAGAACAGTTGACAGTCAAACTAAAGATAGAAGAAACATCCCATGTAATTTCTCAAGATAACGTCTTGAGCAATAACATTAACGAGTACAATTTCATATCCCTACAATAGTGGCGTTATCCACAAATGATTGTGCGAGACAAACATGTTGGGATGACTCTTTCTCACAAATGACAGAATAATTAGACTAAAGGGAACATAATGGATCATGTCAAGAAGGAAATACCAACCTCTGAATTTGCAAACGACATCCATGCCAGAGAGTACACGTACTAGTGAATCAGCAGAAGTAACAACTACTTTGCTTGGGTCACTTGGGGAGAACTACATGATAAAACGATGGATTAAGACTTTTTACCCAGTGAAATACCGATCAACTTGTTTGACAGTACATAAGAAATATGAGGACAAATTGACCACCTCAAGGCCAGTAATCCTCTTGCCTATTAGCTTCTTTTTCCCCTGCAAGGATATTTGAGCATCCAGTTGTAAATTATTGTCTGCATTACAAGAGACGTGATCATAGAACAGTCAGCCAGGAAGCTTTCTGCGCATACAAGAATATATAGACACAAAAATCAAATCAATGCACTTTATCATTATAACAACTAAAAACATAATCTCCCACTATGCCACTCAAAGAACTTCACAAAAGACTTGAAAGTCAGCAGCATCACCAAACTCTGCTTGGTGATGGCTAGCGGTATTAACAAATTATTTTGCTGTAAACATACCTATGATATCGTAAAAGAGGCAGTTTCCACTCATTGTGCCCACTATTCCTCCCTGCAAGAACCAAGCAACACATGTTTGAACTTTATGAAATGAAATCTAATATTGTTGTCTTCTTTACCCTGAAGCCTTGTCACCCACCTTTCCATTAGGACGATATGACACAGCAGTAACAATTTCCCTTATAACGGTATAATCAACGACTAGACAACGAACCACTTCCCAGATGCGAACTTTCCCATCTATGGAACCACTGATAAAGTAGTTGTCATCAACAGGATTGAAGTTCACACAAGTCACTGTAATGATAATAATAACATTCAACCATCAGTTCAAAACAGCCACAAACAAAATGGAATGAAGCATAGAATCCAAATCATTTATCATGAACATGTTTAGAAGAAATCCACACCATAATTATTATGAGAAAAAACTCTCAAGCATCTGTCACATCCCACTTGCCAGAGACGAACGGTCTTATCAACAGAGGATGATAGCAGAAACTGCAGCGAGTGCATGAAAATTAGTGTGCTAGGAACACCGCTACAGATTTCAATTTCTTCAAATGGCAGAAAACAAATTGCAGGTTTAACCAGGACAAAAAGCTTACTGCCAGAAAATACTCACCCTTTTCTTAGACCAGGAGAGATCCAGAACTTCACCACTGTGCCCATGGAACTCGTGCAGAGGATTCTCTAGTACCCTGAAAACCTTGGGGGGGAAGATGACACACGTTGAATCTGATGATATTTGCTTCTTTGTCTTATCGATTTTCATTTTGTCAACATCAAGACAAGCGAATTCCGAAAGATGATTTATTGTAAAATATACACAAGATGTATCATTGGCCCGGATGTGAAACTGGTCCAATCTATCATCCTCAATCACCTTCCATACACGCACAACACCATCTTCACCACCACTTGCTAAGTATTGTCCGTCAGGACTGAATTTCATAGCCAAAATCGATCCATTATGTGCTAGGAATTCCTGTCCCGTAAAGAGGGAAGACAGTTCCTTTGATCGTTTTTTAGATGGATGAACTTTAACTCTTTGCATTTTAGATGCCATAGAGGATTCGTTACTGTTATTTTTCTTCAAAGCCGATGACCCGTGCCTGTCGACTGGTTGGCCGGAGCGATTTGACTTTCCTAATATTCTTAACCAACTCCTCTTACACTTCTTCTTCGTTGCAACCATATCCCTCTGCTCCGGAACATATGTTTTCGAAAGTTGCCGAATCAGAGGATGTAACCCGATAGTCCTCTGAAAATCATCAAAACTAAGAGACTGATTTGAGCCCACCTTACGCAGCCTCCTCAGCATCCCATCCTGATCAAGTTCATCGATAACAAATTCTGATCCATCATCCAAATTTCTAATTGTGTAGGCAAAGCTATCATCCACTGAACCTTCTTCAAACGATTCCCGGGTTTCAAATGATTGAGAAGACAAAGGAGACTCGGCCAGCAAAATACCATCCCCCACACCTGATGTTCTCAACACGGCACCAGTTGTTTCCGTCAATCTATCAATTCCCATCTGGTTTTTGCGGAAAGAATCGCCAGTTGACTCCTCCTGGGCGATTGTATTATGATCCAAATCCGAGTCCATCCACTTAAGGAACCTATTGCGGCGATCACTAACACTTTCCGGTGACTTAATCCACACCGCATACTGAGAATTAAAGGAAAACCTATCAAAATCAACACTAGAACTGCAATCCTCGTAAAGATTTGTTTCCGCATCAGAAACAGAAGATGCCTCCTCGCGAGTATCAAAAAATCTTTCTTCTTGTTCTTCTTGAATAAAATTCTCCATTCCAATCAAAATTCTTAAGTTTGATGTACACCCATAAAATCCTGAACCATTCAACAAAAGCAAAATAGTATAAAATTAAACCCGCAGAGGCAAAATTCGAAACAGGGAATCAATAAACCAAGGAACATCCACAAAACCCAGATCTAGTAATGAACAATTTAGTATTGTTTGAGGTCTCGAAACGGAAAACATCAAAAGGTCCGATCTTTATCTTAGTAAACGATAAAATCCAATATCCAAAACAGATAAAAGGATTGACTGGTTAAAAAATTTAATCACGAAAGGGGGAAAAAAAACAGATTGCTTGCAAGTGAAAACACCATATAAAATTAAAACAAAACGGGGAAAAAGAAACAAGAAGAAGCTTGCACGGACCTGGAAAGCGGTGAAAATACAAGTCAAAACCAAAACCCAGAAATCAAAGCGCACATCTGGAGAGAAGAGGTCTCCAGTGGAGGAGGCAAACAATAATATACGAGGAAAAAACAAATCGAAAAAAATGAAACCCAAGACAAAGTAACACTAATAAACAGTGTTACTTTTTTATAATGTAAGATCAGGAAGAAATCAGTGGAGAGGCCAAATGGGCTCCTCGGTATTGGTGTCGGTACGAATCGCAGAGAGAGGGGGATGGGAAAAGGGAACAACTTTTTGTGGTTATTTTGAGTTCGGCTTCGGTTGAGATATCAATTCATAGTAGTTGTTTCGTTTCCTTTCACTTGTTGGTTTTTTTTTGTTTCTGCTTTGTTACCGTCTCCATGTTTAGAATTCAACTACCAGTTTCAACCCTCTATTTTATTTTTATTTTTATTGTTTTTTTTTTAATTTATATATGAAATTTTTAATCCTATTTTAATGGATACATAAAAACTCTTTTAATATATCATATTTCCGACTATCGGATAATATTACTTATTATCATGGTGTGATTGGAGGCGAGGGTGTCAGGTGGGTCCCACATTGTATAATTTAATTTTTTAAAAAAATACACATATAATTTAATTTTTTTAAATTCAATTTCAATCCTTCCCATTTTGATTTCAATACACATATAATATTATAATATTATATAAATTTTTTAATAATAATAATAATACGTACATACAATAATGAAAATTCAAATTTAAATAAATAAATAAAAAATACTTGGGAGGATAAGAGTAGAATATGAATGAGTTAGTAAATGTTGGAATTGTATGGTAAAATAGTAGAAACGCCAAGTGGCTCACCAAATGAGAGACTTGTCACCGATTTGACGTGGAAGGCAACCATGAAGAAGTTTCTTTTGGGCAGAGTTGACCAAGCATCACTATTCACCTATTACCTGTGATTTACTTTGGTCAACACCGTTTTTTTGACTTTGAACTTTCCCCCCCTTCTATGTTTCTTCATATTTCTTGCCACCTTCATATCTCACATCATCCATTCATGACAATAAATAATGAATATTATAGTAAGCGAAAATTATATTATATTATATTTTAATTATAACTAAATTGCTGTAAATTATGTCATATATATATATATATATATATATATATATATATATATATAAGGAAGGTAGGAATCTTGTGTTTGACAACATTTGTAATGATCATATTTGGTCAATTTATAGCAATTAAATTATGTTTGAAAAAGAAAAATCATGATTTA
>CANYBF010813061.1:0-28718 GCA_948192965.1 Dalechampia spathulata
GGGTAAATGCATACAGGTTTTCAATCTCATGGAGCAGAATTTTGCCAAGTATGTGATGCTAACTGTAAATAGTTTCTCTTAGTAGACTTTGTTATGTCTTTGTTAAACGTACTGAGTTGGAACAGGAGGAAGATTTGGACAAGTAAATCCAGTTGGAATCTCCTTCTACCATAGTCTTATAGACAATCTTCTAGTCAGAGGTAAATCACTTTCCCTTTTATTGATTCACCATTTCATTCGACAGAAATTTCATAATCTAATGCCAAAATCTGAAAATCTAGGAATTGAGCCGTTTGTGACAATTTACCATCATGATATCCCGCTAGAGCTGGAAGAAAGATATGGATCATGGCTCAGCCATCTGATGCAGTAATTCCTGCCATGATTATATGAATATTTGAGAATTACTAGCTTTCATGAAGTGGCAGCATTTGATTTGATATATATGTTCCTTGTAGGGATGATTTCGTCCACTTTGCAAAAATTTGTTTCAGGAACTTTGGTCACAAAATCAAGTACTGGACAACCATAAACGAGCCCAACTTATTCGCAAACATGGCTTACATGAGAGGATGGTACCCTCCTGGTCGCTGCTCGCTACCTTTCGGCAACTGTTCGGTCGGTAATTCTGACGTCGAACCTCTCATTGCCATGCATAACATGATATTGGCACATACCAAGGCCGTTAAGCTCTACCGCGAAGAGTGTTGGGAAACAAACAAAATTCAATAACAATATTTTCAAGAAATATTTAGAAAATTATTCTGCCAAAATTCTACTAAGAAAATTCCCAAATTCACTGGAGGGGTCACAAACGGTCCCACTTAAAACCCAGGAGTCTTGCCAGAATCAACTTAATTATTTATAGCAAAATAACTAACCAAATATAACAAAATAAAGCTATTAAATAGGGGAGAAAAATAAATACCAAGAAAAAAGGAACACCAGAAATTTTAACGAGGTTCGGCTAAGTTTGCCTACGTCCTCGGACACTCCCATTTTAATATTTCTCGTAAAATATTACAAGAAGGAAAGAGATAAGACCAAGTTACAAATTGGAAGACTTGGAATGGGATACTAAAACCTAAGGGGAGGGGTTTAATTTATAATCAAAAAACCCTCCCCACAATCTTCTTTTCCCCGATGTGGGATTCCTACACCCAGCCCCTTTCTTTGACTTTCTAACACTAAATAATAAGCACATTATACAATTAAATAATATGATAATATTTTTTGCTATTTATATTAATAAATCTTAAATTCTTTTTTTCCAAGTTATGATTTCTGTTTATCATAATTAATATATAATAAAATAATTTATTTTATCTTGTAATTAAAGTAATGATATAATAAAAATATTATATTTAAATTTATCTTTTTCATATAAAATAACTAATTTTTAAAAAATTAGAAGTATGATTATTAATTTGGAAGAAAAAGAATTTTATTTTATTTTATTTGAAATTTGGAATACATGTTTACTTGTTCATGAAGAGCTCAACTCCAGGGCATGATGGGAAATAGGTGCACTCAATATTTATATTACAAACTTGTAAAACGAATCACATATTGTAATGTCATGAAGTACACTTTCACAGTAATACCAGATTCCCTGGTTTGATTGCTAAACAAGATCAAAAATGGAAGTTGAGTGGTTCCCTCGGTGTTGTTGTACATGGTGGCGATTCACCTGTTTCCCTGTCAAACAAATTGTTGATGATTAAAGGGGCTACATTGCTTCATAGACCCTTTTCTTTTCTTCCAACAACTTTCTTCTCAATGGCTCTCAATTTTCCTGTTTCATCAAATGAATCAGACCCAATGGTTAGCGAGGTTTTAATACAATTGCGAGATCCTCTTTTGCTCGAACTGATTATAGGCATGCCTTGTCCTTAAGAACAAAAGCATGCTTGAAGTTAGCCCGGCAACTGATATGCAGCCCCACCATACAAATGTAAAGAAATAGCACTGTCTTCCCATGCAAACCACCGAGTCGGTATTGAAATTTACAAGGCTGCCATGGGTTGCATGGGAATCGTAAACTATAGCCGCAAGAAGTCCATAAATAAGTGAGCCTATCGGAATGTTGGTAATAAGGATGTTATGGTTAACTCCTGCGCTATTTGGTCCGAATAGCTCTGATGTTATTGAAACAGCAGCTGCAAATATGAACCCAGAGCTCAATCCCACTAATGCTGTCCCTATTTGCAGGCCCATTGCATTGCCTGACGAAGCTAGCAAGAAGAAAGCGACTGGAGTTGGCATTAGGGCTATTGTTAACCATGCTGTCCTCGCAAAGTACAACTTCCTGCATAACAAATGAAATATTCAGTTATATAAATTCACGTCTTAAGAAGAAGATTTCGTTGTGTGATCACTTACACGCGTATGTAGTCGGGCACAGCTGAAAGCAGACGCCCAAAAAATGAGAAGGACGAATAGAGAGTCAGAAGAGTTGTAGTGTTATGGCTTTGTCCTAGTGATTGTGCGATTTGGCCTAGATTGTTGCTGTACACAAGTCCAATTGTACCTCCACAGAAATATGCAATGTAATATAGCCAAAAATCCAACCTCCGTACCAGCAACCACACAGTGTGTTCCTCCCCAAGCAATGCCAGCCGACCTTTCCCCACCATTGTGTCACAGCAACCTTCTTTTTCGCTCGCACTCTTCTGCCTGGTGATTCCATAGGTGAGTCCATCTCCATTTTCGTGATTGCTTGGCTCACGGGAAAGTAACCCTTTGTGAAGTTCAAGATCATCATCATCTATAAGAATGAAGCTAGAGCCTTCAAGGCGAAAGCTAGAATGAATGGTACGGTGAAACCAGTGTCTAGCATAAACAACTCCAGGAATACACAAAGGGAAAATGAGAAGGAGAATTGCACCACCAAAGGATAGAGAAGCTCTTGCTGCATTGTGTACGTTTGAACCAAAGAAGAGAAGATAAATTCCTGTCAGAATGGCTAAGAAATTCAAGATGAGAAACATAAGAGAATCACGGCGATTTTCATCCGGAGAGAGAGGATCTAGAGATGGTTGGCGAAGAATAGGGAGCAATGCAGCGATGGAAATGATAAGAGGAACAAAGGCATTTAAAAGAAGATATATATCAGTTGATGATGGATCAATTGCCTTGCCAGCAAGTGTGTATAGGGCTGCACTAACACCATTAAAGCTTACTGTGAGAGATAAAGCTAACGGTCTGTTTGCTGGGAAATTCCGAATGCAGAGAACGAAGCATACAGTATTGAACCAGCAGATGCTACATCCGGCCAACAGACAAAGTAGAAACACCTGCCAATGTTTTCAATCAATCTTGTTATTCTCATACAAGACCTTCAAAACATATTCTAAAATAAGTTGTGGGATCACATAAAATAATGATTGAAGTCTAGCAAATTGCATGTATTGTATTTACTATTCTGGGATTTCACCACACAATAAGTTGTTGAATTGAATGGTTATTGACTAGAGTATTGGAGCCTCATCAATCCGTGAGAATCACAAGCTAGAAATGGGTATATATGTATATTCATGCTTTAAATTCAACATATATTCATCTGATTTGATAAAGGAAAAGAAGAAAGTAACACAAGTGAGTAACCAGCAAAAGAAGTAGATTCGTATAAAGTCAGAAGGCAAGGAACGAACATCTAATTTGAAAAGGCAAGTAGAGAATTTGACAGAAGAAAGTACATACAATTCCAACCATTTTGGCATCATACAAACGTGCCTATAGTAATAACAATAACAGTATCATGTTCCATGTGTGAATGCCAGGAAGTTTCTCCATCTGAACGAGAAGCAAGTGCTTTTGTACAATTCTGACACTTTTTACAAGGCAGTGCTCTCTCCCCCTTTGTCCAATCCCAACTAGCGTAGGACCCAAATGAGGAAAGAACACAATTATAGACAAGGGTTTTACATTACCCTTGCCACCAACCATTGTCATAATGTTTCCAATGATTACTTGTTGGTTTTCTATTGCATCTAAAAAACATCATGCTTATAGTTATCATGGGACACTCCGAATCCAACTCCCATGCAACAATGTTTTCACCTATTCATTTTATTTGAAAAATATTTCATATTATAATTTGAATTTAATATATGCTTTTTTTACATTAATTTTTTTAAAAAATTACTTTATACAAACTACTTTTTCAATATACAAACAATTAATTCAAAATATGCTTTTAATCTCATAGGGTAATGTCACATATAAATTAAATATCAAAAATATCATTCATTAATAAATACAAAATTTCTCAAATATAGTTAATAAGAATAATTTGAAAAAATAAAATAAAATAATAATAATAATTCTTAACTATATTTATTTCTTCATCCTTATAAAAAGAAATGAAACATGCATTTCTGTAATTTAGCCCCTTGCAAATGTGTCACATGGAAATAGCAAAGGGTACCAATTAATTAATTAATCAATTCCAGTTTAATATTATTTAATGATATTTTTAATCATAATATATAGAACATTTAATTTTCGACTTTATTACAAAATATTGATTATTAATTTTCGACTTTATAATAGGAAAAGCAGGCAGCCACATGTTTTGACACTTTGGTTAAAAATAAAAATAAAAATGTAATTTTTAATAAATTTGTGGATGTAAATGAAAAGGTGGCATGTGACGTGGGTGGGTAATTACATACGAATTATGATATTTTTGTGATAATTTTCGTATTTATTCAAAATAATAATAATAATAATAACAATTATTATTATTATTATGATTTCGACAATTTTAGCTCAAAAGACAAAGTACTAACCAGAAGCTTCTGCTCCTACTTTTTTGTATTTCTTTTTAATGCCTTTTTCGGGGGCTCAGAAAAGAATCTTAAACCAACAAAATGTCACTTGAAAGTTGTATTTGTGAGTGAATTTCTTTTTTAAAAATTGTAATTACTAAATTCAATTTTAATTAATTAAAAATGAAAAAAAAAACAAGAAAAAGAAAATAACAAAATTTAAATAAGATTAGAACAAAGAAAATAATGAAGATAGTGCAAAATTTAAATGATTTTTTTAATTTATAAAATATTTAAAATTAGTAACTTTTGATTGATCTAATTTTATCGGAAATTTGATGTGATAAAAAATGATTTTTATTTTGATAATTATGTCAAATTATCATTTTTATTTTATTACGAAAACAATATTTGATTTATTAATTTATTAATATGGAAATGTATTCTTAAGGATTTGGTGATAATAAATGCTCTCTTCTCTATCATCCTCAGCATATCTTTCTCGGAAGCCAAACAAAGAAAATGAAAAACAAGAAATCGAAAGCGAAAGGAAAGTGAATTAAACAGAAAGAAAAGGAAGGTTATAAAGACATATAGATATATGTATACGTACCAGAACATAAGGCAAAGAGATGAAATTAGAGATGAGAAGCCATTGAAGAGCATAAGCAAAGAAACCCATAAACGCAGAGAAGAGAAGAACAAGCCATAAAGGGAAATACATCAAAGCAAGGCCAGACGACCATCCGAACACTTTGCCTAAATCAGAAGCAACGGCCAAGTAATTAAGCTGGACCTGAGAAATCCCGAGCACCGTCTTGAGCTCCGTCGAGTATGCCGAGAAATCGAAATTCGTCCCTGTAAATGCTTGAATCCATATCGTCGCCACTAAGATCATCCATTTTCTTGACTGCCTTCCTCCCATAGTTCTCCTCCTTCCTTGCTTCCTAGTCCCTTTTTTTTTTTTTTTGGAACTGAATCGCTCTCTCTGTGTTGGCGTAGTGGTTTTCACTTCTATTTATAGCATTCTCTCTGCTCCGTCTTTTTTTATTTATTTATTTACCTTGATATGACATTATTCATTTTCAATACATATTCATATAATATTAAATGAAAATATTTAATTATTTTTAATATATAAAAAAAATAGTAAGCAAGTAGAATTTATGGTCGTATATATGAGTTGATAATATGCACATGAGACAGCCTATTCTGTTTACCATTTGGTTTTCATGTGGCTTCATGTGTTCCCAAACCCATATAATTGTACTTCTATTTCCAAAAACAAATCTAATTTTAATTCATTTCTATTTCTACTATTCAATTATTTCTTTTTTTATTATATAATCGATATTAGATTAAATCATGCAATTTAATTAAAATTATAAATAATCAATGAAATTATCATATTTATTTAGAATTAACATTTTGATTAATTTATTTATAATCTATATAGTAAACTTAGGGGTGAGCAATGGGATGAATAGTGGTCAATGGTGATCTCCTCGAAAAAAAGGAAAGAAAAGATAAGTTGTGTATGGGAATGAGGCAATCAGCCATCTCCAAGCATAACAAAATTGACAAGACCCTAATCAAAATTTCAAATAATTTATTTATTTATGATGCAATTAAGAAATTACAAATATATTTAAACTAATCGAATTTAGAAATAATAATAATAAAAAAATGAGGTGAAGATGGTTCATGTGAAGCTAACAACCAGTGGGATCAGGTGTCCCTCCCATAAGCCACAATAAAATCTTTCGGCCGTTTGTATTTAAAGTCTGTGGCGTGATTACGTTTGCCTGCGCTGCGCTGTCCTTCTTCTTATTTTGACTTTTCTTTCATTTTTCCAATATCCCTTTTTTATTATTATTATTTTAATCTTTAAAATATAGCAATTTGAAATTAATAAATAGTTTCAGAAAAATGCCACCATTTCATCATGCCAACTCTCTTCTAATTTCCATTTTTATCAAAACTTGTTTATTAAAATATTAAAATTATCTATATTAATCAATATTAACCATCATTAATTGATTATCAGAATTTAACAATTATTAATCAGGTTTTAAGGACTTAAGATCCATTAAAAAACTTAGATAAATGTAAATATATACTTTGTATATTGATTATTGCATGAATATGAAAATCTGCATTTAAGCTTAAATATTAATTTCTATTACTTATATTATAATTTTACATATAAATTTTACCTTTTCAAAATAAAATAATAAATAATTTAAATAGATTTGAATTATGTATTGGGGTTATATAATATTGGTTTGGTTAGAGAGTATGGGTTAGCTTATAAAATTATGGAGGGTGAGGACATCTTAGTTGATGATGCATTGAATGAATATTCATGGAAGCTTTCAAATTTTGGTTTTTTTTCAACGTTTCGTCAAAGGCTAATATTAATATTATATTTGGAAGATGATTATTTATTTTATTAATTATTTTTTATTTTCTATAATTGTCCAATCATTTATTTTTTATTAATTTAATTTAATTTAATTTAATTGGAATCTAACATGACGTCAGATTTGATCCCTGTCCCTTACCAGGTCTGATTTTGGCTCGCATGAGACCAACGGTGGAGACACGGCGGATAGGTTCCGCCTCCAGATTCAGAATAAATAAATAAATAAATTAATTATACTTATATATAATTTATTTTTTATTTTTTAAAATAATTATCTAAATCTAATGCATGGAAATATTTCAATTTTTTTTATTTTTAAAGATGTTTATAAGCTATAATATCTAAAATTAAATAACCTAATTATTTGAAATAAGTTGTGCTAAGGTAAATTATATGATATGAATTAATATGATTAATTTTAAAAATAAAATTAAAAAATCTTAATTTTTTAAAAAGTTAATAGTCAATAAATAGCACACAATATTGACCATATAATAACAATATTCCACTCCCTACATGTAGACAAAGCTTTATCTTATATATATAAATAAATAATTATTTATTTATTTATTTTTGAGATTTTTGCCAGCAAATTGTATGCATCATATAATATCATTCAAGTGACACATTAAGGATATGGCTAATCTTAATCATGGTGCTAATATAGTTTCTGCCTTTGCCTTTGCCTTTGCCTTTGTTTTCCTCCAATAATTACATGGGATTCTCTTCATTTATCTTATTTTCAAACTCCAAAAGCCTTTTTTGTTTTTTATATATAAAGTTTTAATTACTAATATATATATATATATATATGGGACTAAATAATTCTTTAAATTTTATATATTTTCAATAATATAATTATATATATATGGGCTTGAATTTGATCTTATCCACCTTCCTTTAGAAAATACATGTCATTAATCAAAAGGTTATTATAAAGTTTATTGTTTAATTTTAAAATATTTTTAATTATTTAAATAATTATATAATCTATGATAATACAAAGATAAAGATAAAGAAGTTAAAGAATGATTATGGATGTCAATAAATAATAGAAATAAGATAATTTTCTAACAAACTTCTATACGAATCAACTCATGTCTAAATAAAAAATTAAATAATTTTAAGAAAATAATAAAAAAAGATTTGATAATTATTGTGTATGTTAAAAAATATATATATTTCTTTTGAGAAGCTTACTGTATAAGTACTTTAATATGAATCGAGACAACTAATTGACCAAAAATAAAAGTTGGAAGGGGGAAGTAACGAAGGATTGTTGGGAATTTATTTTACGTATGCATGAGAGAAGGCTAATAATAGTATGAGTAAGATTAATGTGATGGGTAATTCAATGAGTCCCATAAATTAAATCAGTACAAAATAATTAATCCAAACAAATTCATATTAATTAAATTAAACCAATTAAGTGGGCTAATTAGTTATAATTAATATATAATCATATAATTAGTGATGGAAAATGACGATTGCATTATGTGTAGAGATTCGGTATGTATGAGCAATTGCCTGGTGAATTTCTTGCTACAAGACAGATTCTATCATATGTTACAATGTGCACTACGAAACACAGCTTCAATCATGACAACTATTATTATATGTGTGTGTATATATATATATACATATATGTATATGTATATTTCTTAGTGTGCAATGATATAAATTGATAAAAAAAAAATACTAAGAGGTTTGTAAAACCAACAATAAATCTTTTTTTAAAATGGTATTTTTTTTATTCCAATAATGGTGTTTACAGATGATAAATTACATATATGAGATATTTTTTTTTTGCTTAAAATCATAAAAGAAATATTATGATTTAATTTTATTTAATTTTATTTTTCTAAATTAATAATTTATTAATTATTGAAAACCTATCTTTCATCAATAAATATTTACACACAATATTATAATTCTTTAATAAATACTAATTAATAGTGGTACAAAGAAGTTACTAGTAAGTTATTTGGAATTCAATTTTTTGTTCAAGTTTATTTAGTAAAATTTATTATTTAATAAATGAGTTAAACTCAAGTTAAATAATATTTAATTTATTTAAATTTATGAGACAGTTGGATAAAAAATTCATAAGGTAACTCGTTAATTATATAAAAATAATTTATAAATTTATAATGATATTAATGTATAAAAATATGTTTTGATGTAATTATTAATATAAAATTATAAATATTTATTAAATATAATATTTTATCTACTATTCTTTTATTTTTTAAATAATGAAGTAAATAATTTATTTTATAATTTTTAAAATTAAACTCATTTAAATTTTAATTAAATTTATTTAAGTTTGAGATTTATTAAAAAAAATTGAAAAAACTCGACTTCAACTCACTTAATTATAAATAAAATAAACTTGAAACTTTGAATTCTAAAAAACTTGGAAATAATCAAATAATTTTTGTAATATCAATGAAATAATCAAATTGATCATAAAAATATTTTATTTATTTATTATTTAAGGAGATAAGAAATTTTAATTTTAATTATTTTATGTTAACATCAAAAATTAATTATAGTAAAAAAGATGGTTTCCATTTTAATTTTGTATTACTGTCCATGAATACAACATCATGCATAATTAACAAAAGATTTGATATAAATAAAAGTAGTTGGTTTAATGTAAGAAAAATTAAAATATTTATTTCGAAAATGGAAATAATAAAAAAAAGAAGAATTAAACTAAATCAATACTTGAATTAATGAAAATTTGGTTTCAAGCATACTATTTTAGAAAACTTGAATTCGGTTTTAGTATTTTGATTTAGTTTATTTTCTACCTATTATTGTTAATAGAAATAAATTTTAATTTTTATCTTTATTTATTTAGATTTTTAACTTCACTGGTAATTACGATTAATCTAAACCTGATATTTATATTATATTGATGAATTTAATTTATATTTAAAAACAGAAAAAAAAGATTTAAATGTATATATTTAATTTATAGCATGGCTTTGCTTCTTCCTTACTATGCAAATAACAATTTCCTCAATTAATATTAAATAATGAAGATAACTTAACACTGGATTCATGGCTGTATGAGTTCCAAGCCCCTGCAAATGGTGTGGACATATCAGCGCCACGATTAGGATCCGCACCCGAGTTTTACGTGGTTCGACCACTGGTCAAGATGCATTGAAGTCATAGACCCTATAACGTTCCTGGTTCATAGACTTTGATGCCCCCATTTGACCTTTTTAAAGGCAAGATGGACCTTTCTCATAAACTTCCAATTTAACACCATTAATTCAAGCAATATTTACGTAAATATGGATTTTTGGAAAAATATTTTTAAAATTGATTTTCCAATTTTTTAAATTTATTTTTAAAAATATAATTTTTTGTATTTTTTAACTTCTTATTTTTTAATATATAACATATTTTTTCTATAAAAATATATTTGAAAATTAAAAATGATTAATATATAAAAAGTATTTCATTATGAATTAATATTAAAAAAATTATAATTTCAAATTTTGATTTCAAATATTTAAAATATATGTTTGGAATATCTAATACTTATAAGGTATTTTTTAATATATTATATATATGTGATACTTTTTTTATAAATTTTTAAAAATTTTATATTTTTTAAAATAAATTTTTAAATTTCATATTTTTAAAAAATTAAATGTTCATATTTTCGTAATTTTTAAAAAAATTTATGCATTTTTAATAAAAAAAAAGCCCTTCAATTCAATCATACAAACAAAATTAAATTGATAATTTTGGAATCCATCTCAATATAATTTAAGGTAAATTAATTCATAGTAATTTATTTATGATTTTCAATAAGTATATTAAATTTTTATTGATGTATTTATTAATTTTTATGATTTATTTATAATATGAATGTTAAATCAAATTAATAATAAAAGAATGTTTCAAATGCTATTTCAATCAAATTAATAGAAAAATATAATTTCAATCTAAATATAGATTTTATTTAAATATATATAAAATAAAGTTCACTTTGTTAATTTTAATGCTTATATAAATTACATATGGTGTAAATATAGAAGAAGTTGATATCATTATTCGTGAAAATGCTCAAAGCAATCAAATCCAATTAATAATTTCAGGCAGTTTCGATTTTTTTATTTTTAAAAATATATTAATAAATTAATAGTTGTTATTCTTATTTTTTAATATATCTTTTAGTAATGAGTTTTTTTTTTTTTTTTTTAAAGGGATGGGCGCCGTTTTTGTATATATTAATGATACACCCTTTTTCGGGTAGAACTAGAAATTAGGATATTTTAATTTGTCAAAAATAAAAATATTACATTTTTTTGAAAATATTTGTAAAAAATAAGATTTAATATAATTTTAATTTAAGTTTATATTAGTTTATAAAAAAATTTATTTTCATAAAAAAATTTAAAAATTAATATCATATAATAATACATATAGACTATTTAATTTATTTGATTAAAAATTAGAATACAATCAATTATAAATAATAAAGGAAAATAAATTATAAAATACATCTTTAATTAATCATGAACTTTAAAACATTAAATATATAAAATATGAAATAAATTAAAATTTCTAAAACTCTTTTATTTTCCGAGGACATCATCATCCAATCTCCCATGTTAGTATTATTATTTTCTTTTACTTCTAAATAATGATTATTTATTCCCTCCTTGGATTTTTATTTTTTATTTATTAATTTCATTTTTAATGATAAATATAGATAATAATATATATTTTTGAACGACGATTTCATTAAAAGATAACATAGTATATATCTCTTGCCATGAAGATATGAAACTGGTATGGAACATTACTCACCCATCTAGGAATGGATGCAACCATATATATAGTTTTTAGAAATCCAATCTGCTACACTATTCGCTTCCCTGAGAACAAAATTAAACCTCATCTATCGAACCTTCTCTGCCAATGCAAATCTTCAATATAACAGATTCTGCGAGTTGAATAAGGACTTCATGCAATCCGCATTCCATTGCATTGATGAAGGTTTTGTCAGATCCTTAACAAAGAAATATCCATTATGCTATGTTAATGAGGATCTAATTTTGAATCCTTCTAACTCTGAAATCCAATTATCCTCCTAAATATTCACTAAGCTCTCATCGTCAATTCTCCATACAAAGCCTTCTTCAAGAATTCTTCTTCCTTCAAGCAAGCTCACCCACGCTTAAGAAGGGACCATCCCTTGTTCACATTCATGAATGATCCATGAGGGAAGTAAATACCTTTCATGATGTTAGAACATAAAGAATTAGGAAACTTCATAATTCTCTAACCCATCTTAGCAAGCAAGGAGTTATTACACATATTTAACTATCTGAACCTCTTAAGCCGAGCTAGTTTAGACTGCCTCACCCAATGAATACCTTTGTATCCTTATCGTGAAACCACCAAAATCGATCCATACAACTATTTATCCGATGAATGATCCCTTTAGGAAGTTTAAAGATGCTCATCATATATGTAGGGATAGCTTGCACTGCTACCTTCATTTAAAACCTCTTGACCTGCAGCTAAAAGACACCTCCCCTTCCAAGCCTGAATTTGTCTTAAGACCTTATCCATAATAGCTTTAAAAGAATATATTTTTGATCTTCCAAAAGTATATGGAAACCCAAGGTACTTGTCAAGGCTATTAGATTCTCGAACAATAAACATCGCACTAATGGTACCCCGAGTCTCCTATTTGGTATTTATGCTAAACAGAATTTCATATTTCTTATCATTAATACACTGCCCATAAGCTTTCTCATACACCTTCAAAATTCCCTTAAAGACTTGAGCCTCATGCCTAATTGTTACTCCAAAGATCAAAGTATTATCAGTAAATAAAGAGTGCTTTATTGGGGGCAATGAGGCTTGATTTGATACCATGCTAATTAGCTATTATCCACAATAGCATGAATGAGTCTAGAAAAGGACTTCGGAGGTAATGATAAAGATATACGAGGAAAGAGGGTCCCCTTATCGAATGCTACAAGAAGGGATAAACTGACAAGGTCTCCTCTTATTTTTCTTGAAGCAATATTTTACAGAGGTAATGCACTCCATGATACGAGAAATCTAAACCTTATTGAAACCAAATTTATTGAAGACCACCCTAATAAAATCCTATTCCAATGTGTCATACGCTTTTAACATATCAACTTTAAAAGCAAAAACACTAGTCCTATTAGACTTCTTATTCCTTAATGCATAGAAAGCTTTATGTACTATTAGAACATTCTCTTGTATGTACCTGCCCCCTACAAAAAAATGTTTTCTCCTCCAAGACTATCACATTGAAGATGACCTTAAGCCTGTTCATAAGCACTTTAAATATAATCTTATAAATGAAATTACAGTAGCTAATAAGACGGTATTTTGAGAATGTGAAGGGATGATCACTTTTGGATTAGTATAATAATTGTGTCATTAAGTGAGAGAGGTAAAAATATTGTGTCCATGAAATCATGGATCAATAAAATAATATTTATACTTACCATATTTGAATTATCTTGGAAAAATACCCCATTGAAACCATCCACTCTCGGAGCTTTGGAGTGACCAAGTTGAAAAATCACTCTCTTGACCTCATTAACCTCAACTTTGGCACCCAATTCTTCGTTCATCTCCGCTAAAATAGATGGAATACACTCCAGAATGTGAGGGGAGCACACTGAGCCCTATAATCTATAGAACTTTTAAAAAAATTTAACTACATCCCATAATGTTATGCTCCCTGGTAATCCATTGACCTTGACAATATGGTTACAATTCTTCCTTTGAATACATGACAAGTGAAAAAATTTTGAATATCGATCACCACTATTCAATCATTAGACTCTAGATTTTTGGAGCCAATACTACTCTTCTGCATTATACAAAGAACTAAGCTTGTTAAGCAAACACATTTATGTTGCTATAACTTCACTATTACACCTGAGGGAGTGGAGCTTTTCTAAATCTGAGTGAAGAGCTTCAATCTATTTTTGTGTATTACCATAGGCAGTTTAATTTCATTCATTAAGCATCCATCTACACGTATCAAGCTTGGAGATAGTCAATTATCCATCCTGATTGGACCAAGCGCCTTGAATTATTTCTTTACAATCGTCTTTATTGTTTGTATCTGTAAACCATATTAAGTATTAAGGGCCAATGGTTTGATCCATATAAGTCACCATGCATTAAAGTAGCTTTTAAGTAACCAAAGCTCCAGGCTGTATTAACCATTCCCTTATCTAATCTTGCCCAAATATTATCCTCCCCTAGCCTTCTATTCGTCCAAGTGAATCGATCCCCTATCTCAGCCTGTAACAAGCTACGATATTATGATACTCTTGAACTAATTATCAATTAATATCTTGCCTTCCTTTTTTATGTAATGGTGAAGCACATATATTGAAGTTGCCCATTAAGAACCATAAAGTCTCTTGACCAAAATTCAATTGTTTTAATTCCTATAAGAACGCCAGTTTGTCTGTGACTTTAAGGGGTTATAAACAATTGTAAAATGCATGCATCATTTCCCTTCAATCTATATGGCAATAAAATTCTTCTGCATCCTAACCACTTGTATGTCATAATCACCATTCCACCATGTTGTCAAACCACTAGATAACCCATTAGGATCCAAATAACATCATTTAATAAACCCACATAATCCCTCTTTTCTTGGTTTCCAATAAAATAACTAAGAAAGGCATGTGTTTCTGGATGAGCCCTCTCAAGGCTTGAACTATCAAAGGTTAGCCAATCCCCCTACAGTTTCATACTATTATACTCATTGTTGCATCGGTAGCTTAATGCCAACCACCTCAGCATCAAATAGAATAGCTCCCTTCACATTGTAATCATCCCACACTATAGACTCCTTGTTATTTCATTTCTAATAAAGAGCAAAATAGAGTCCTCCCCGACATCTAAAGCCTTACTATTAGTATTGCTTCTTCCAAGCAACTACTTACCCATCTTCTTCATCTGGAATCTTCTAGGCTTGGGTCTATTCATGAGGCCTTTATAGTCCAAGGGAACCTGCTCTTTAGGCTCATCAATTAGGTTACCTTTATGAACTTTGGGCTTTAGTTCACATTCATCTTACTTACCTAAGTCATTATTCTTTAAAGTAACAAAATCTCTCTTAAATGAACCCCCTTGTTCTCTTACCATGCACCCTTTCTCTAATCCTCTAATAAAACAAGAAGTGGTCAAATCGTAACTCTTAGTAATCGTCGACTTCACCACCTGTCCCTCTTGAAAAGTAATCATTTCTTCCACCTACCACTTAAAGAAACCATGTACTACCATGTCTCTATCAATACTGATGTTAGTCACCTTCATACTCTTAACCACCCCATTGGTCGTCGTATTTAATGATTCTCCTTGTGTACCAATGATCTCCATGAATCAGTTTTGATCCAGGGACTATACCCCCTTTTTAAATCTTAACATTTGTGTAATAAATGAGCATTTAACAGTGGTATGCTCTATCCTCCCATATATATGATAAAATAACGGTAGTCTTTCATACTAGAATGAGATCCACTTTATGCTTGTTCCCCTCCTTACATATATACATCCCAAGTGGTAATAAATACTTTAAAGCATGTTCCACTCTAATGCTCAAAATCAAGTTCCACTCTATTTTAACCTTCTAAGCTACCTTTATATCCACATAACATGCAAATTTATCTTTCATAATAGATTCAACATTCTTACAAATCATTTGGTTAGGGGATAAACACCATACATGGACCTATTTGGAACTTGATTTCTTCCATAGTTTTGATTATTTGCTCATTCTTTTAGAACTAGCAAATTTCGATGAATATTCCATGGTCTACCCCTTAGAATTCTTTTGAAGTCTTCTTTTTCTTCAAACTTGAACACAAATATGTTGGAATCTATATTGTTTATAATATACCACTTCCTTGATTAGGATTACTTTCAAACAAGTCAATGTATACAACTGTTCCCTTAGGATCTTTCGAAGCAAAACCCATTCAGATGGATCAATTTCTTCCAAAACAAGGTTCTGTAAATTCTTTTCTAACTCAACCTCCATTAATACACTAAAGTGAATATTAATGTTGGTCAAGGCTACTCCCGTAGAATCACACTCCGATCTTCACTATAAAACTCCATACTATGTTAAAATTCTACCCACCCCTTAATCAAGAGAGAGAGAGAACACTCTTTCAATTTTATTTAATTAATAATCTATAGATTTTTAATTTTATTAATGAATTGTAAATTAGAATGAAAGATATTACGAGAATAATGATATTTTTGTTTACGAGTGTACCTAAAATTATCCGATATTATAAAAGGCCATAGTCATTTAAACTTGATTTTGAGCCTTCATAAAGATCCAAAATATTATCAAGCCCAATTTTAGGCCCAAAACAAATTGTCTTTCATGCCGTTCCGCCCTCAACCCTGATTTTGATTTCTCGCCCACGCCCCATTAGGCCTCCGATTCCTGGCGGCATGACCCCATTCTTACTGCCAAGCTAGCGAAACCTCTTCGGTGCTTTCGCTCTTCTTCTTCACAGCCATTATATGTTTGCATGTATATATCGTGTCTCCTTTTTGTTTTTTCATTTCAACGAATCCATGGCAAATTTTTATTCATTTTGAACTTCTTCATCCATACACGTTACAGAGATTCGTCATTTTTCTGCTTTTGTTCCTTATATGCAAGCTTTAATGGATATAAGAAGGATTTCTGTAATCAGACCCACTTTTTTAAATCCTCTCGTAAGTCGTCCTTTAACTTGTATAACAACTCCCTCGATTGTACATCACCACCATCAAACACGGCATCAACAACCACCTGCGGAGACACCTAAACAGGGTCCGAATCAGAGTTTAATCAATTGGGTTTTTTCCGTTCTCTCTAGTTCGTCTCTGAATTCATCTGAAAGCAAACAACTTTTACTTCATTTGTCTCCTCACGAGTTTGATCATTGTTTTCTCGCCATTGGATCAAATAATGTTAACCCAAAAACTGCTTTTAATTTCTTTCATTTTGCTTCCGAGAATTGTAAGTTTCATTTCACAGTGCGGTCTTATTGCATTTTGATTAGATTGCTCGTTTCTTCCAATCTTACATCATCTGCAAGGCTGCTTTTGATTCGACTAATTGATGGAAAGGTACCAGCTTTGTATGAGAATGATTTTCAAAAGAGACATTTGGAGATTGGTTTAGTCATTGCTGATTTGCACAATGTGTTTGAGCCAGTTGTTGCAGTTAAATTAGCGGATTTATTGATTCACGTTTACAGTACACAATTTAAACATCTGGGTTTTGGTATTGCTGTTGAATTGTTTAATTTATTGGCTACTAAGGGCTTGTTTCCTTCCGTTAAGACTTGCACTTTTTTGTTAAGTTCTTTAGTGAAAGCTAATGAGCTTAAAATGAGCTATCAAGTGTTTGATATTATGTGTCATGGCGGTGTCCGTTTGGATGTTTACTTGTTCAGTACGATGGTTAATGCCTTTTGCATTGGAGGCAGGGTGGAGGATGCGATTGGGTTGTTTCTTAAAATGGAAAAAATGGGCGTTGCTCCTAATGTTGTTACTTATAATAACATCATTAATGGGTTGTGCAAAAAGGGGAGATTAGACGAGGCATTTCAGTTTAAAGAAAAGATGGTGAAGGAAGGATTGAATCCAAGTCCTATAACATATGGCATTCTCATTAATGGTTTAGTTAAGTTGGAAAGATTTGATGCAGCTAATTGTATTCTGAAGGAAATGTCTGTCAGAGGTTTTTCACCGAACATTGTTGTTTATAACACTCTAATTGATGGGTATTGTAGGATAGGGAATACTAAGCTTGCACTACAAATAAGAGACAATATGGTATCCAGTGGTATAGCTCCTAATTCAATTACGTGTAATTCACTTATACAAGGTTTTTGCAAGACTAATCAAATAGAACAGGCAGAACGCCTTTTGGAAGAAATGCTATCAGGAGGACTAGTTTTAAATCAAGGTGCATTTAATTCGGTTATTAGCGGGTTATGTTCAATGGCTAGGTTTGACTCGGCATTACAGTTTATTAGGGAGATGCTATTAAGAAATTTAAGGCCTAATGATGGTTTGCTGACTACTTTGGTTTCTGGGCTATGTCAGAATGGTAAGCAATCAGAAGCAATCCAACTTTGGTATATGCTACTAGAGAAAAATTTTGTAGCCAGTACAATTACCTCAAATGCTTTAATGTACGGCGTCTGTCGGGCTGGTAGAATGCAAGAAGCTGCCAAGCTTCTCAAGGAGATGCTAGACAAAGGTCTGGTGTTAGACAGGATTTCATACAACACCCTCATACTGGGATGTTGCAAGGAAGGCAAAGTTGATGAAGGCTTTAAACTCAAGGAAGAGATGATTAAGCGGGGAATTGAGCCAGACACATGTACATATAATTGGCTTCTGCGTGGGCTCTTTAGTACCGGGAAGATAGAAGAAGCTGGTAGACTTTGGCATGAATGCAAAAGAAATGGTTGTGTTCCAAACGTTTATACATATGGGGTCATGATAGATGGATACTGTAAAGCAAACAAAGTTGAAGAGGGCGAGAAATTGTTCAAGGAGATGTTTTCTATGAAACTGGAGCTAAATTCTGTAGTTTACAATACACTAATCCGAGCATACTGTGATAATGGTAACATGATAGAAGCCTTTAAACTTCGGGATGACATGAGAAATAGGAGTATTCCACGAACTTCTGCCACTTATTCATCCCTTATTTGTGGACTCTGCAATATTGGTCTTGTTGACGATGCAAATCAACTTCTTGATGAAATGAGAAAGGATGGCTTGGAACCAAATGTTGTTTGCTATACTGCACTTATTGGTGGTTATTGCAAGCTAGGGATGATGCATAAAGTTGATGATGTGCTGCAGGAAATGTCTTTAAACAATATACTTCCTAATAAAATTACCTACACTATCATAATAAATGGGCATTGCAAATTGGGAAATATGAAAGAAGCAGTTAAGCTTCTGAATGAGATGACTCAGAAAGGAATTGAACCTGATGTCGTCACTTATAATGCTGTTACAAATGGATTTTCCAAAACAGGGAAGGTAGAGGAAGCCCTTAAAGTTTGTGATCTTATGTCTTCTGAAGGAGTGTCCTTGGATGAAATCACATACACTACATTGATTGACGGGTGGCATCGGTCATCAGTAGTCACGAACCAAAAATAGGCTGTAATGCACCCAAGTTTGGTTAAGTACACTGCAATGAAATATTCTTGTGTTTGACATGGTAGAGATTTCACCAGCTTTTTTAGACCAACTGTGAGTGTTCTTCTGATCAGTGTCTTCTTTGCCAAATATCTGAAAGCTTGCAATGTTCAAGTGCTTATATTTCCTTGTTTTTTTCTTCCTTAACATTGTTACTCAGGAAAGCTGATTGTGGACAATGGATAGCACCTGCGCTGATGGCTTTTAAATTCAAGCATTATCGTTGAAGCTCAGAGGTTTTTACCTGATTTATTTATGACAATGTGTGCATGTGTTCGTGTTTTTGTTGGTGCTTTTATGTCGTGTTTGGAATCAATTTGATGGCCATGATACCTTAGTCAAATTTGTAACTGTAGGAGTACTTTCCACCCTCGAGCTTACTCATTGTTATTACCTTTGTCTTCACCATTTTCCTTCTGTTCTCAAATGAACATCAAGTCAAGTGTTGGTTTACAAAAATGGTTTGAATAAAATTAACCAGATGATATGGCAGAAAGAGGATTGTATTGCAGATGATAACCTGATATCTGTTTGGTGCAATTCCTAGTATTATCTAATGGCATCTGGCCTTGTAAATGATTCTTTTCAGGTTTCCTATAATTTTTCCTCCTTCCATGTTCTTACACAACGGTTGCACTTTTTTCTTACAGCTATCCTATTGTAATATGAGATCAGACACTTGGAACTCATCCTGGGACTTTGCTATAAACTGGATGTTGCAAACAAGGTGAATCTAATTTCGTAACTTGTAAGGTGCTTTTTGTTAATGGTTTGAAGAGCCTCCATTTCTGTATACTGGTTGCATCTTGAAATCCATTCTTGGTGCATTAGCAGGTCCATCCGCATGAGGGAGGAAACCAGCTTGTGGTTTGACAACACTCAAATATTCAACCTTTTCAAGGTGGGGAACAATTCTTATTACTCTCCTGGTGGATCCCTTTGATAGAAATGAGCAACTTAAATGAAACTATAGTATTTTAAGTTTAACAAATTCGTTTCCTGTTTTTGTAATGTTGCCAGAGCATTTTATGAAGTGCTGCAGTTTTCCCAGCTCAAATCATTCTGGTTAATAGCGATTGATTTTCTTTATAATCCTTAGGGCCTGGCCTGCCTGCCTGATGCTGCATCTGTCAAAGAGAGAGCACCCAAATTCATACCATGATGACTTGGAAGTCGTTGAAAGCTGTATAGACGATAGGGAAGTAGAAGATATTTGAAGAATGATTTTCCTTCCTCTATCCCAAATTGATAACCGTATTTTTCTTTTTTAATAATCTTAAAATTTTCTTCAATAATTAAAAAGTATAATAAATATATATATTTAAATTTATTTTTTCAAATAAAATAATTAATATCCTTAATAAAATTGAAAATGTGTCCAATTTGGAATGGAGGAAGTATTATTCATTTTTATTGATGTTTGTTTATGCTTTATAACAGTCTAATTTTACTACAATTTAACCATCCATACATGTTAGTAAGATCCTAGTTCATGTTTATGCTACAATTCAATTGTACAGTGACAGTATACGCAGATTATAATCCATCCATAATGTGTAATTGATGGACCCACCAATGCATTCCTTGAGTTAAATCAACTTGTGCTCGCTTTCAGAAATCAGTAACTTGTTTGTTATTCGTCTAAACGGTACAAATGGATTTGACCTCATTATGTTGTCATGAACATGTTCTCTCAAGTCTATCATTTTCATGAATAAACAAATCAGTTTCTTTGATCCTCATGGAAACCTCCCAGTTGAACAAAGAGTTCCCATTCCCATTTCCAAACTTCCCTCTGTTTCCTCTCAATTGTGGACAAATCGATCCAGAAACTATAACAAAGAAAGCAGCAATGCTTGGCTCTGCGTGGGACTTTTCATTCCCTGGAGATTTCAAATTCCGCACCAATTGGTAGATGATCACTTGGATGGTAGAAGTTGGGCAGTCCACCAGCAACATCAGGTGAATTTGAATCTGGAAGTTCCAGCAAACTGATTGGTTTTATATTGTCATCAGGAGATAAGAAAATATAGTCTAGAGTATTTGTGAAATCAGGAGTGCAATTTGTGAATGGCGGTTCTCCTCTTGTATCACCATACACACTGCTTAAGGGAATAGGAACATCTTCCAAGCATTCCTCAATTGATGGCGCAAATGTTGAATTCCCAGAAACCAGGTATTGGTAAACCTGAAGCAAAACAAACGGTAAATGATAATCATTCAGGAATATCAAATTTTTCGCTAAGAACATAACAAAACTGAACCAAACACCTTAGAAGAGCTCCTGATATGGCTGGATAGGGAAAAAAATCAAAATAAAAAGCAAAGACCGCTAACAAACCTTGTCCCCAGGGGTTGAATTAAAGTCACCGGCAAGAAATATAGAGGGTGAACATTCAAATTTCTCAGAAACTAGGATCTTAAATTGAGATAAGCGTGATAAAAGATATTTAGCTTGGGCAAGCTTTACATCAGCCCATTCTGGATCCCTGAAACAAAATTATCAGAAACATGTATTATGATTTCAACCAAGAATGTTTGAGCTTTAAAAGTTTCATTACATGCTCATAGATGCCATATACGACTACATTAAGCCAATATAAAAGTATTATGAATTATAATCACTGGTTACCAATAAAGGTGCGTGTTTGCGACAATAACAATGTGTCGAAAAGCTTTCTTGAGCCTAAATGCAGCCATGATCCCCACGCAGTCCCGTTTCAATCTAACACGGGGATCATTAGGATCTCCATGCTCCTCAGGAGTGTTTTTTGATGAAGCACCTGATAACAGATCACTGAAGTGAGCGGCCAGCTTGACATGCCATATTTAATGATGTGATCCGAGAATGTTTCTGGCATATGAAAATCATCGGCAACAAAAAAAAACCAACAAAATAGATGCACATTCCCACACACTGGGGGAGGGAAAATAAAACTCGAAGCCAAACACCATAAGGCCATTGGTTGGTCCACCATATCATTGTCATGCTATATTTTTAGCAAACATGCATTTCCAACTCCTTGCCCTTTTTTTCCTGTTCAATGGGACTCCTAGTTCTACTTTTAACTATTTGAGTGCTTCCACCCACCAGTTGCCCTTGCACCAAAAATCACCATCGTCATTAAACTGGCAACATGATCCTATCACGGGAAAGAACACGAAAACTAGTAATCCTTTTTGATGAAGTGGGTTAAGCCCACCATTTATTCAACGTGACCTTATGTCCATACTCCACAGGAATTGGTTAGGAGGCATGAGGTTTCCATATTGAGCCCAAATTACCTGCTCATTCAAAATATAATTACAAATCATGTCACTATCCCCTTAACCATCCCTGAAAAAACTTTTGATGGTGGTAGGATTAAAATACATCAACAAGCTGCATGCTAAATCAAAGAATAGTACAAGAAAATCTGGAAAGTGCAGAACCCAAAAAGGTGAAAGAAAAATTTTGTGAGAATTAGTATACTACCTTTCTTTGGTTCAACATTTCTATCTCCATTGACATCTGTTTTGATAGGTTTCTCTCCACTTGAACAGGACTCTTCTTGAACAGAGTTTACAAGATCATTGTATTCTATTCTCTCCTCTAAGAGCAACTGTGCACTGAAAGCAAGGTACAAAGAAATGAGTCCATAAATAAAACCAAAAAGAGCTTTTAGATGTCATGGTGATGCAACTCTGCATCACATGATGATGCAGAGTAGGTCACAAGCAAGTGATGTATGAGAAAGATCACAAGGCATGGAAGCAACACGCATTCTTAAGGCGTTCAGATGCCATCAGTAGGTGAGTAAAATGTTTGTCATTGTTATACCGAGAAAGAAATGATAAGGTCCAAGTTCCACTTTATCCCAAATTGTATGAACTTTGAAGTCCAAATTTTTTAGCTCAATTTGATTATATGCTCAAGGCAGCATACCTGTCGTGCTTATAAAATATCCCACAGCCATCACGTTTCTGCCCACTCCTCTGAATATAAATACTAGAATATCCCTGGGTCTCCATGTTTTTCTTGTAAAAGTTATCATAATCATCTACCTCCTGGTAAAATTTTATATGAAGTTTGGTTAATCAGGGTCTAGATGTGCATATATGCCACAAAGGAATTTGTTTAAAATGTATAAGTCTGATATTCATCCCTGACATGGAACAAATGTTTAAAAGCACCTGTAGGCAGAAGAAGTCAGCTCCAAGATTCTGGAGAACCGTTAAAATTGCCTTTGAACGAAACTTCCACCTGTATTTGAGCATCAAAGACAAATAAGAGGTCTTTCAACTTCTTCATCAGAGGTAACACTCTGCTAAATAAAAAGGCCCACGAGAATATTCATATTTCTATTCTTAGGAACCGCATCAAAAGGTCCAGGCCAAAGGGAAAAGAAAAGCAAGAAAAGTGTAAAAAAAGAAAACAGAAAACCACCAAAGGGAAACATAAAAAAGATACTTATAAATGGCAAAGTATACAAAGAAGGACAAGTGTAAAATTGTGCCTGACAAGAAATATGTGCTGTCTAATGTTTAAAAAGATCCAGCAAAGCATGGGTGCCATGTGTAAGGCAGAGTTTTGCAGGCTGTAGATTGCTGAGAAACTCTGAGGGGAAGAAGAGATGTCAGTTTATTCTTTAGACATCATCAAGGAAACAGCATAGTAAATAGAACAAAGAGTAGAAATCAGCATACTTTCAGTTTGTTTTGATGCTATACACTTTATTTTGGAAAGAAAGGAAAATCCTGATATCACCCGTAGTATAAAATTAGGAACTCTTGTTATGCTTAAAAGTTATACGATTAATAGAAATCAGCGTAGTTATCATGAAGTTTCTAGAATTTGGGTAATTTATTCCTATTTTCTGTTTTAAGTTGTATTCGTATTTGTTTCAGATTAGTAATATTCTCTTTCATTAATTGACCAAAAAACCAAATCCTTTCCACGAACAAAATCTTCTCTGCATTTAAGGATCCAAGCTATTTAGAAAAGGGGCGATTATAGCCCTTAATACTTATAACGACTGGGTCAATGCCATCTGAATGTAGAAAATAAGACTTTGAAACAAACAGTCTGCCATTTAGAATACTCAATCTGATCAGTAATCAAAAAAACCAAGGGGAACAAAGAGAGCAAAACCCAAGGCCACCACAATTGTAAATTTCAATTGAAAAAAGGTCTAAGGGTTTACTTGAGGGAAGGAGATGGGGAATGTGGAAAATAAGAACTCTTGACATAGACCTACACAACAAACCAAATTTACACTGTAAGAATTAAGAAATCACAATCTAAAGCATGAAACTATAGAGCGAAGAGCTACAATAACTGCACGGTCAAAGATCATAAGATTTCATTTCACCACATAGTGACATGGGAATGGGCAACATATGCAGAAAGAATCGAAAGATGAATGCCACCTGTCTGTTGTAGCAGTTCAATAATTGAATAAATTTGTGCTATGAACATTTTAGCACAAAGAAAGTGATGATTGCATTTCAAGATTATGGCAATGATCAGATCATTAAATTTAGTTTATCATCCAGATATCTTTTCCCTTAGTTCACCACAGAAATAACTATAAAGATAAGCAACTTAAAACTGATACTAGATATAGTTCCGAGCAACCTACAAGATATCAGTTATTTTCATTTACTATGAATGCAAACTTATGCATGTGATATGCAAAAGAAATAAGCAATAATAGAGGACAGATGGGCATGAAATTTTATTCATGACAGATGGATATAGAACATTTCTATTGTCGAATCATATCAAAAACAGTTGACAATGCTGGATATTGATCTTACCCTGTGAGAATTTCTAGCAGGCTTGAGCAATGTCTCTAATTTTTACAACAAACTAATTAAAACATGAAAGCATAAATGCATGTAGCAAGAAGAACAAATACTGTATAACTGACTAAAATACCACACTAGCAGTAGCTGAACATGAGAGAAGCAAATTAAGAGTCTATTAGCAATTGACAGCTAAACAATGTTGATAAGTTTTGGTACCTGAGCCAAAATGTTGTAAGAGACAAGACGGAATCTAATGCCTGCATATGACATTGAGTTGCCACTCTCAGTTCTGAACAGGAAATATATCAAATTTGGTATTCATGTAAGTAAATCCTTTCCTACATATAAACACTCATTTAGACCTCTAAAATTGCTATGTCTACGCTAGTAGTATCAGGTAATCAACGTAAAATTAAATATCATTCCCCTGGTTGTTTGTGGTTCAACCTTTTGTTTCAAAATTCCAAACACACAAAAGTTGGTGATGTAATTCTTTAGATGATGTGAGCATAGAAGTTGAACCAAGAAACTTATGAACCATACCCAAAAAAGAACAGGGCTAAGACCAACATGTTCCATTTGAAAAGAGAAAAATAAATAATAGGAGTCAAACAAATTCAAGGAAAAGGACCCTAAAATAATTTCAAGTTGCATAAGCCCTCTTGTCGTCAAGGTGCAAACCCAAAGGCTTAATTGCAGAAAATGTCACGTTTTCCTACCTTCAACATGACTTTACAAAAGGGGGGTCCATAGTTGATAAGTGTCCCTTGGTTAATGCTGCAGATGCTGAGATTAATAATAAAAAAAGGCCATTGTTTGCAATGTTTGAAGACAAGGTGATGGGATGCCGCCTGCTCAAGGTTGGGATTATCTCAGAGGTAATGTTTCCGTTATAGAAGATTAGGAAGATCAGATGCTATGGAATTTAAGTACAACTAGATCCTTTGCTATTGCTTGTACTTGCAGAGTTCCTCTGCAGAATGACATAGTGATTCCTTGGGCGTAATTTATTTGGAGTACTGATGTTATTCTCTGCATTCCTTCGTTGAATGACTAGGTATGAAGGGTAGATTATTAACGAAAGACAGGATAATAAAATGGGGATTATGTGCAAAATGCATATGGTTTGATGGACAAGAGCACTGAACATCTGTTCTTTGCCTGTAAATGTAATTTCCCTCGTCAGGTCTGGTTGCTTACTCTTAGCAGAGAAGGGAGGTCAGCTGATTTTGCAAGCATGCTAGATGAAAGAAATAAGCTTCAAAGATTAGAAGAACTGTGTTCTGTGCAACTATATAATACCTTATGGATAAACAAGATTCGTTCATATTCAAAATAATGCATTCCTATTAGTTTGGTTGACTTTGCGAGATATCAAAATACCAACAATTAATATTGCAAGCAACATTAACCATAATACAAACAAAGCAGCAACAACGACAAGAAGAAGAAGAAGGAGATAAATATAACAGACCGTCAGGTTTACTTCTTGAAAAAATGTCACCTCCTTCAACTGAAATAAACTTCGGGCATATTGGTGAGGCTACACCACCACTGCTCATTTTCCTCTTGCAGCAGATTGTTCTGTGTAATGCAATGAAACTGTCAAATGTCGAAGTTAATTGAATTAACAGAGCAATTAAAATCAATCATGATGATTATGATGTTTGAAAAGACAGAAAAATAACTAGTAAAATACAATTAGGGTTAGAAGTAACCTGGCGGTGGAAGACGGAACCGGTAGGCGGGTTGGCAGAATAGAGAAGAAAGAGCTGAATCGCATGGCCGCTTTTCCACTTCTTGTGCGTGGAATGGCACTGCTGCTTTTCGAGGAATAAAGAGGGTCATTTCCGTATATTCACATATTTATATTCTTATTATTTGCATGGTATTTATCTTCTCTTCTGGGCAAAATCTAACAACGCGGGTCAAACTTAAAATGGATCATTAAATTTGTTTAATTTAATTATTAAATATAAGGTTAAATAAGTAATTTTCATTTAAATAACTTTTTTATATTCCCTCCAATTTTCAAGATATAGCATTAAAGTTTAACCCTATTAATTAAAATATGAAACTTATAATTAGATAGAAAATTAAATTGAAAATATATCAAACATTAAAATGAAAACTGAACATTAGAAACTCTGAATTTTGAAATATTATGATTAAAAACATATTAATAATGATTTTTAATTAAAATTAAAAATATATTTAATTTTACATAATATAAATAACATATCAATTAAACATATTTATAATTTTATTTCATATTACATTCTTTAACTGCATTTCCTAAACATAAATTTATTATTTTGATTTCACCTTCTTCCGTTCAGATAAACCAAAATGCCTAGCCTCGACAAGGATATCCTTCGGAGAGATTGGGGTTATGTCTGCAGCCAAACAGAGTCCTTTCAGTGGTCCGACAGATAAGTGATTTGATGTAGGATTTCCAAACCAATAAAAAAAATAACATCGTATTTTTAAAATTAAAAATATCAAATTAACAATCTCATCTGCCTTATAATCCTACAATCACTTGTATTCCTTTTTACTTACTAAAATATAAAAATATAAATACCATCCAAATAAATATTATACTATTTTTTATATTTATTTTTCAAAATAAAATTCATTTATTTTTTTCATCTCTTATTTTTTTTTATTAAGAAAACTCAGAGTCGATTTTGAAATGATTCATGTATTTCATTTATTTTGAAAAAAGCTTCAAATATTCATTTTTTATTTATATAGTGATAAATATAAATTTATGATCATTAATTTCCTTCTATTTAGTATGGTATCAATGTTTTCTTAAATTAAACTTAGAGTTTTTTAAAAAATTTAAAAAGATTTTAAGACTTAATTTTATATTATGGTATATAAAATATTTTAAATTTATTTTTATTTTCTAACTAAAATTATTTTTTAGAATCATAGTTTAAACAAAAGGTAAATATTGTCACGCCTAACCGTAACATGCTCCCGTAAAATAATTAATGATTTTCAATACGTGAAAACCACTAATTATTCTACAAGGGATTCGTGTAAATTTTTTTTTTTTGTAATATATATATATTCTTATAATATGATAGTGTTTACCTGTTTATAAAATAACGGTGTGCCGTTCTAGGTATTTGCGGAAGACTTAGTCCCTGAGTTACAATCTTAAAATTTCTGCCTTACAGATTAATTTAATTTAAGTACTTAATTAACTTCACTTCTAACCAAGTCCTTGTCCTCAAAGAACTTTTGCTGAATTGATCCTTTGGGAAATTCGTGCTCGCTATCATCTGTTAACATGCGTCCATCAAATGACGAACGCTGAGTATAAAACTCAGTGGCGCTAATAAATGAATGCAACAATTAATAATATTGAATTATATAGGAGTTCACAACAATAACATAAAAATCATTATTACGTGAGAACATAAAATCATGAGTCAATCCTA
>CANYBF010813306.1:0-17521 GCA_948192965.1 Dalechampia spathulata
TTATAGCTAGAGCCACACACTATATATTCATATATATATATATATATATATATATATATATATATATATATATATATATATATATATATGTACCGATCCATATCTCTCTCTTTTGATATATTTATATATACTATAGACCGACGATGATGAATTGTTCTTTATATTTATATTTTTTGTATGTGATATGATAAAGAAGCTTAAAGGATCCTGTGTATTAAGCTATGTCGTCTTCTCTTGAATTCTTCTTCTTTTCTTCTTCTTCTTCTTTCTCTTTAGAGGATGTTGTGAATTAGCTATTTCTGCTTGTTCTTCCTTCTCTTTCTTTTCTGAAAACAGGTTCTGCTTGAAGAGGGTTTCTTATAGTTTTGATATGGGATTCCTTAATTACATGTCTATCTATCTTGTTTATGTAAATCATACTGATTCTTCCAACTTGATAAGCTACTTTTTCAACCATACAAATATTGAACTTGATCCATTCTTTCACATTGAAATTTGCATATCTTTCAAATCTTGGATATTTACCAAAAACAAAAAAAAAGGCCACCCGCTTAGTTTCTTGCTAGGGATATATATCGAAGAATTCAACCTTGGAAATGCTTAAGTTTCAATTAATCATTAGGGAGAAGAGACGACAAGAATACCAAAAATAGGGCACCCAGTTGCATTGGTTTTAGAAGAACTAGATAACCGGGCTAAGCAATGTATCAGAAGAAGAATCATGAGAAAGGGAACAGTAGTTGATCTCGTTTCAACACATTTCATGTTTAGAATCTTATTCAATTAGAATTCGATCTAATCATTAATCATACAAAAAAAGAACTAAAAAAGGAAAAGTAGGAGAGTTGTTAGAGGTAGAGAGACAGTGGAGTCAAATCTGATACACAGAAAAGAGTAGTTAATGAATGAGAGTGAGTGGAGAAGGATGGATGGATGGATGCTTTTGCTTTTGTGTTTTTTTTTTGGGGTTGGCGAGGAAGAAATAATAATGTCTGAAAACATAGCTTTGGACTATCCTTCTGTCTTGTCAAAATTCAACACACAATACATACACATACACACCATCCAAGAAAACGAAAAGCTGAGATGCCAAAGCAACACCATCAATAATATCATTGCAAAAGTCATTTCTTACTTGTATTCCATCATAATTTATCAGCCGTGAGAGAGGAGGAGGAGGAGGAGGAGGAGAAAGAAAATGAAAGAACATTAAAGTAATGCATGATTTGGTAATAATAACAGTGTCATCATTCCCTTGAATTTTGAATAACTTGCCCCCAATCATATGACCCATCATGGTGTTTTCCTCCCTGTCCGGAAAACATTCAGTAAAGCCTTTTTTCTTCTTGTTTAATAAAAAGATGAAGAGGGTTAACAAAATTTAAATTAAAATAATAATTAAAATAACTTGTTGAGGTTTTCCATCACATTAATTCATTTAAATATAATTTAGAAATATACATTTTTTTAAAAAAATTATATTATTTTTATTTTATTTCTTTAAGTTATTTATGTTATTATGGATTATAGGATTTATATCATGTTAAATATATCAGATTCACTTATAAAATATATAAATTAATTATATTAAATAAATTATATCAAATTATCGAGATCAAAATTGCTTAAATTATATTCAAATTAACATTTATACGTAAACATCATCCTACCATCAAACGTTTTATGGTTCAGTGGGGGATGAAAATTGATATTATTTTCATGGTCCAATGTATATAATAAATGGCAGATCGTTCTTGAAGATGTTTTTGTTTGCATGTGTGTATTCTTATTTTATGCGTCGCCGTTTTATCTTTTGACCGAATTAAATAAATAAAATAAACTTCAAGTGCACTGTCGGCTTCCACCTTGTGTTTTCAACTTTAAAATCATATTTCTTTATTTTTTATTAATTGGTTCAATATTTCATTCGAAAGTATTCAAATAGATATTATTTTTATTAATTTAAATTATATATGATGGATATGTTTCTTACATCATATGCATGCTTAGCGTATTTAATAATCTAAGTATCAAATTATAGCAGAGGGTGAGATGGGAGAGGATTCAGTGTCTGACCTACGAGCGGTACTGGGAGTAGGCCTACTGATGAAAGAGTTGAAAGAAACCCAAACATGCAAAATGAGCTTGCACTCAATAACCATATTCATGGCTTACTCTATGAAACCCTAACCACCCTTAGGCTCAATAAATGGAAAAAAGAACAGAGAGAATTCTAAGTCCAATAATTTACCCACGAAATAACCATATTCATTGGTTGGGATGCAAATACCCACGAATAATGCATTAGAGTGGTAGGGATAAGCTATAGAGAATGGAACTAAACTTTAATTACAAGTTATAGAAAGAAGTCATGTCAAATGCTTTTGCTGGAACACACTTTCTTACAATCATAAAGCTCTTCATTTCATCATCTAATTCACTGTATTTTATAAATCTCTTCAAACATCCCATTTATTACAATCATTTCTTTTCCAAATTTTTTGATGTAATAATAATATTCGAGGTTAATTATGTAAATGATTTTTGTTGCCTTGTGGGTTTGTATGAAATTTCATTGTTGATCTTTCTCCATTTTTAGAGGCAAACTATATCTATTTTTATGAGGTATTATATCAGATGCATTTATTATAATATTATAATAAATGTTTAGCTATGAATAAGCAAGATTACTAAAGGAATTATGATAAATAATTTTTCATCAATAAATAAGTGAGCTCTCTCTATTTTAAGGCACTATAGCTATATGTATCATCAACATATTTTAATACTATTTCATCTTAACCCAATTCTCAATTTTATTATAATATTTTTTTTAAAAAAAAAAGTACTTTCATCAAATATCAGCTATCAAAATCATTTATTAAAGCCTGGAATTTAATTGATATATAATGCAGTTCAAGCAAAGAGAATGTTGACTAATATATTTTATTGACCCATGGGGTAACAATAGAAAGTGTATATATAGTTGTCCTGTATGATCTCATTCAATACATATTCTTCTCAAAAATTTATAAAAATATTATATAAAATTACACCTAAATAGCCAAAATACTATAATACTATGAAATTTGATAAATATACATATATACTATATATAGAAATCGATAGATGTGGTAAATATTTATATACCTGATAATATATATTAGATAAATATCTATTACATATATCATAAGATAAATAAATTTATATGATGATGTCAATTTTAAAACATTATATGATGATGTATATATATATTTATACATATGTACATACTTATATCTATTATATCTATCTATCTATATATAATTTTATAGATATTATCAAAAAAATAAATATGATAATTTTCAATACTACCTAACAAATCTGATAAAAATTAACCATATTTAACAAAATTTATAAAAAAATCAAATAAATAAATATTGAAAATGTTATTAAAAAAATTTAAAAATAAAAAATTAAGTATAAATAGAAGAAAAGGAAAAATATTTTTTTATCAAAGATAAGATTTGATCATTTATTTTAATTATTTTTATTAATGATAAAAATATAATATTTTTTTAGATTCATAAAAGAAGAAGAGGAAGGAAGAGAAGATGGTGATGGAAAAGAAGACGAAGATAACGACGGGCGAAAAAGAAGAAGAAAATGATAATAAAAACAGAAGGAAGTAATGGAGAAGAGGGAGCAGTTCGAGATGAGAAAAAAAGGAAAAAATAAAAATATATATAATAAAATATAAAAATACAAAAATATAATTTAATATAAATTTAAAATAAAACTAATCTGATATATACTAAAGTAATAAACTTAATTTTTAAATTTCTTTATTATATATTTTTGAAAAACAAGTGTACATTTTTGCACTTTTGAAAGGCCCATTAAGCCCAAGTTAACCTATTTTTGGGATGATTTTAAAATTTTTATAAAATATAAAATAATGATTTTTATTATAAATTTGTACAAATCTTTTTGTAATTTATACTCAATACATATTAAGTTTTTTGAAAATGTTAATTCTATAAATATTTTTAAATTTTATTATTTTTAAAATTTTTTAAAAGATGACATTTTTAAGAAATATTTTCTATTTTTGATATTTTTTAATATTTCTAAAATATAAATTAATAGAATATGGTTTAATTAAAGGAAATCATAACTAGTGTCACTTTTTTATATAATTTTTAAAATTATATAATTTTAATTTTAATTTATCATTTTCTAATATCATTTAGTTATATACTATTTTTGATTAATTATACTAATTAAATATCTAAAACTTATTTTATTTATTTATCTTATTCACTTCTAGTACATGCATATTTTATATTTTTGGATTATTTATTATTTTTTCATCATAATAAATATGTAGAAATAAATATATATCATCTGGTATGTTTTTGTTTATTTGTTATTTTTGTTGTGATAGATATATGAATATAAATATATATTATATAATATATTAGCGTTTTGAATATTCTCCTAAATTAAGTTGTTTGGTAACATAATTATATTATCCTATTATTTAATGGTTTTAATAAATGGTTCATGAAAAATTAATCTGTAAATTTTTAGTCATTAGACATTAGTTTTTCAACTTATTTTAATTATTTTTTATTCAATTACTATTTTAAATATTATTATTATTATTATCAAATATTTTAACTTCAAATCAATATTTAAACAACTACGTATTTACAACTAGTAATTAATAATTAAATATTATTAAAACAGCTAACACTAACTAAAACAACTAATCATATATGCTTTCCAATTTTAATTTTTGTATTCAATAAATAATAAATCAAGAAAAATAATTCTTATTATAAAATGATACATTGTATTTCTCAAAAATAAAAATTTATTTAAAATTCTTCTCATATCTTTCATAAAATATATCTTTTTTATTTATCAAATATATATATATATATATATTTATTTATTTATTTATTTATAAAAGTGTTAAAAATATTATAACAACTTAATTTTAAATAAATAAAATAATCTTTTCTCACTTCATGGATCTATATGTTACAAGTATGATTTCATATTGGATCAATATTGAAAAATATATCATTATAAATATTTTAGGTAACCATTATATTTTTTAGATTAAGAAGAATATATATAGATAAATAAAATAAAATTCAAATCAAGATTTTACCAAGTTAATTAGAAGAATTATTAATTCTAAAATCAAAATTGATTTATAATTTAGCATTTTAGTTTTTTATTAACAAAATTAAATTGATAAAGTTATTATTGTATCCCAATAATTTCCAAGAAAACAATATTTTTGATACTTTTAATTTTGATGATAATATGAAATATATCATAAAATAATTATGAAATATTAGATTATATTCCAAATACTCATTCAAAAAACTTTATGAATAATTATTTAATATTATTGCGATTGCTTTTAACATGCAACTACCAATTTAAAAACAATATCATTAATTTTTTTTTTAAAAAAGCATATATTATATGAGTAGTATATAAATACAATCAACTATATATTGATTAAATTTATTTAAAATTTTTAATTAATTCATATAACGCTAGTTTAAGAATGACATCAAAAGCTATAGATCATGAAATTAATTAATAAACATAAAGATTTATATTTGCAAATTAAGAATCAAATCTTTTTTTTGATACACACCTTTTAATTGTATTTCCTTAAATGGGTATTATATATATTTATATATATGTTCATGTTTCCTTTCAATCACAAAGGGGATTATATGGATTGGATTTTGCTAGCACTGAATTGGAGATATTACCATAAACTAGACGGGAAAAGAGTCCTATTTAAGAAACCAGAATTGCACCAGTTTCTCATCGTTCACTCTTTTAACAGATCAAATATCTTTACTGATAATCTTAGCAGCCCATTTGTAGTGCAAGTTCCACCTTGAGAAATGGCCCGCCAGGGAAGATGGAGTGCAAACCAAGCCGTAGCCATGGCTGCCACTCTTGTTTTGATGGTCACGAGCCAGTTCATGGCTTCCCATGCAGCTAAATTTACTGTAGGTGACGCTAATGGTTGGGATTTTGGTGTCGGAAGTTGGCCGGAAGGGAAAAGCTTCAAGGCTGGGGATGTTTTAAGTAAAAATTTGCCCTAGTTTTGCGTTGTTTTCACCATGTTCTCTTCCTGGAAACTTATCTGACATTGTTTTGTGGGTTAACAGTTTTCAAGTACGAAGAGGGCTTCCACAACGTAGCCATTGTGGATGCCAATGGCTACCAAACATGCATAGCGGCCTCAGGCTCGAAGATTTTGGACAGCGGAAATGATACGGTCACATTGACCAAAGGAGACAACTTCTTCCTCTGCAATTTCCCTGGTCATTGTGTTGGTGGCATGAAGATCACTGTTCATGCTGCCTAAATATTTTTATAATAATAATAATAATAATAATAATAAAATGGAGCTCTTACCCAAATCCTTCATGTAAATTGATTTATCAATCACAGATAAAATATTATTGTAATTCATACTTAAATTATAAATCAACCTTTTAAGTGGATATACCTATTCTCATATCATCATAAATAATTTCATTATTAAATTCATTAATAATTTAATGATAAATATATATTCATTATTAAATTCATCATAAATATAAAAATTAGTGATTCATCTAATGATAAAATTATTTTCATTGTATCATTAACATTTTATCAATATTCATCTCAATAAATATTTATCATATTAAAAAAAGAGAGATCTTGTCACATATCAAAAAGATTAGTTCTTATATTTAAATCTATGAGCATGCATAATAACATAAGCATCACATGATAAAACACAAATAAGTATAGTGAGATACGAGAATTGATGATAAATATGATTATTTTCATTAATCAACAAAACACAATAATGATTTGATCCTTGTATTCCAATTTTATGTATAGATAGATAGATATTGTCAGTACTTGTTATATGACTAGCTTATCAATACGTTTCATTCATCATATTCCAAAATTATATAAATAAAATATAAATATCAAATATCTAATATGTTCTTAAGTATAAAAAAATCTTAAAATTCCTAACAACAATTTCAAAATTGTGTAAATAATTCAAAAAGTTTGATAGATATTATTTATACTAATAAAATGTATTACCTTTTTAACACTTATTTCATGAAAACTTCATAGTTAAGAAATTAAAATAATTATAAGATTGAAACAATTATAAGATGAATGTTATGAAGATAATTATCAAATTAAATTATTATAAACACATATGGGTATAAATATGTAATAATAATTTGTATAATACCAAAATGAAATAAATAAAAAAAAATACATTTTGATTGACTTCATTCCCTTCTATTTTTAAAAGTTAATTAAAAGGATTTTAACATAAAGGAAAAGTCTGTTAACAAAATAACTTCATCCAATAAATTGCTCTCCACAAAATTGGTAAAATAGAGGGAAAATTCCATTTTAAATACATCATTCTCCAATTTCTACGCTGATCCCAAACAAATCACACCCATTTTCGGTTACTTCCATCTTTCCATGTTTTTCTAGGGTTCTTTCTTTCTTTCATTTCCTTGGTTTTTCTTTGATTGTTTGTTATCGTTTCCAGGTTTTTGGCAAGCTTGCCTGCTGTTTGTTTGTATGCCAGCTTGTTCCTTAAACCTCTCTTCCCGTTTTGTTTTCCTTGTTCTTAAAATATTCTTTACAGGTTTTGTATTCCAACATGGTTGTATTGGTGTATTTGATTTCGTTGTCAGGTGAGCCTCGTTTCCTGTTCCTGGAAGCCGATCCTGATCAAACTTATTCATCTTTTCTGCCATATGACAATATCTGTTGAAACATTTTGAACCTCTGTTATGTGTAGCGACATGATATCCTGAAGAAAGAGCATTCCTGAAGCTGAGAAATCAATTATTTGTCAAGGATACATATTAGTATCAGAACACAAATATTGAAGAATGAGTTGCTTGCCATGTTTCTCTTGTCAAAAGAACAAAACCAAACGGTCGCTTAGCAACAGAAGATCACTTCCTCGATCACAGCCTGGTTCTTCCCCTCGGCAAAGAGGAACTCATAAACAAGTTGATCCACCTCCTTCTGGTAAGTTTTCAGCGTCTAATTCTTGATGAAACCCATAAACAAATAGAAATTCGTCTGGAAATTTGATCCCCAGAAAAACAGCAAACCGATATTCTAACGTAACAGGGTCCGGACATTAGCTACAAGTGAATTAACTAAATCCAATCCAACTTGATGCAGAATTTCCCCTATAAGAATTTATGTAATGAAAATCCTGGGATTGATGACTGGTTTGGTTTGATTAAATATTTCCATACACTCTGCAGAAATTCCAAGATCAAAGCCTCCTACCCATCATCAGGAAGCTCAAATCGATAAGGATGGCATTAAAAATAATAACAACAACAAGAATAATGATCATAAAAATGGTGGCAACAATCCCATAGCAGCGCAGACTTTCACTTTCCGAGAACTAGCAACGGCTACCAGGAATTTCAGGCAGGAATGTCTGCTCGGTGAAGGTGGGTTTGGAAGAGTTTACAAAGGAAAACTGCAGAAAAATGACCTGGTAAAAATCAATGATTTCAATTAATTATGCTTACACAGTTCAAGTTTTTTTTCTTTTGAAAAAAAGAAGTTAAGATTTCAGAAATACAGACAGTGGCCGTGAAGCAACTTGACAGAAATGGAACGCAAGGAAACAGGGAATTTCTTGTTGAGGTGATGATGTTGAGTCTCTTGCACCATTCGAATCTTGTAAGTCTTATAGGATATTGTGCTGATGGTGATCAAAGGCTTCTTGTCTACGAGTACATGGCGTCAGGATCCCTTGAAGATCATCTGCTTGGTAATTAATATTAGGTTATCTATTTTTTCTTCAAGCAGAGATTCTCCCAAGCTCATAAAAACTGTAATAATTTTGGTTTTCCAGAACTTCCACCAGGAAAAAGGGGATTAAATTGGTCTAGAAGAATGAGAATAGCATTAGGTGCTGCTAAAGGTTTGGAGTATTTGCACGACAGGGCCAATCCTCCTGTGATATACCGCGACCTGAAAGCATCGAACATATTACTAGATGAGGAATACAACGCGAAACTGTCCGATTTCGGCCTGGCAAAGCTTGGACCCGTAGGGGACAGGTCTCATGTTTCTTCAAGAGTAATGGGTACATATGGATACTGCGCTCCTGAATATCAAAGAACTGGACATTTAACAGTTAAATCAGATGTATACAGTTTCGGAGTCGTTTTGCTCGAGTTGATCAGTGGAAGGAGAGCCATTGACACCACAAGATCAACCAACGAGCAAAATCTTGTCACCTGGGTAAGTATTATTCTACATTTATTAAGAAATCCTGACGCATTAACCAACCCGATAACTGGCTTACCATTTGAAGATAAGAAAGGTTTTGGATTCAAATATTAACACCTTAAAGAGGTGGATGCCGTCTGACAATCCTGGAAATTTCCCTGAAACAGGCGCTGCCAGTTTTTAAAGATCCAAGAAGATTTCCAGAACTTGCTGATCCACTTCTTGATAATAAATTCCCTGTGAGAGGATTAAACCAAGCCGTTGCAGTGGCAGCGATGTGTCTACAAGAGGCAGCGGCTGTTCGGCCATTGATGAGTGATGTAGTGTCGGCTCTGAGTTTCTTGGGTGACGAAGAAGAACCTGAAGCCGAAAGCAGCGCTGCTGGATATCCTACCTTAGCTTCTTTAGCTTCATTTGTATCTGAATACACAACTGACGCCGACGACGACGACGACAGACACGAAGATGCCGCCTCCGACGCCGATTACAATAACGATGATAATAGCGGCAATTTATGAAGGACGCCATCAAGGATTGAAATTGGATTATTTTTGAAGGAAAGGAAGCGTTTGTTCGTCATGGAAAAGAGAATCAAGTCCTGCCATGCATTTGTTTTTCTTTTTTTAATTTTTGAGAATATATAAAAATGAGGATAAAGCTTATTAAAATTATTTTTGTGTATATTATTGGAAAAAATGTAAATTAAAAAAAGAAAAAAAAAGAAAAAAGTATTTATTTTAAACATCAAAATTCATCCCAATGAATTTAACTTATTATATAATCAATTCATATGATATTTTATAATTTTATATAATTATTATATGAATTTTAATTAAAACATCACATCATTTATTTAATATTTATCCATTTATCATGAATATTATAAATATGTTAAATTTTATTTTATTACTTTCATTGAGATTAAAATTCGTAATTTTTAAATTATTATAATCCGGATTTAATAGAGTAATGGGCTTGAAAGGCCCATCAGTTATAGCGATCTCCTCTTACGGTTGCAGCATGACCCAGAATAGGAAAATATCAGATGGAATTATTAAATTCTGATTATTCTCTGTTTTATTCCATTTATTCTTTGTTTATTCTCTGTTTCTCTTTGTCATTTGTCCTTGTAATCAATGACCGGTGACAGATTTGTGGCCGGCAAACTGCTCCAAGGTGAAATGTCCATTTCAATTTACTGCTCTGTAATTTGTTATGTATAATATAAATCAAGAATCAATGCCGAAAGTAATGCTTTGATGATACAATGCATTTAAACAGTTCAATTTTATCATTGTTGTATTGGGTTTGCTTTGCAAAGCTATCTACATTAACAGAGACAAGAAAGAAACTTGCCATTCCTCATTTTTCTGTTATGATAATCTTTTTTTCTTTCTGGGTATTTTAGGTAATGCTTCTACGTAAAGTGATATGGGATTCCCATAAATTTTCCTATCAGATAAGTTATTGACATGGGTGTACCCCATATTTGGACGTGTATGATGATTACCTGAGCTTTGTTGGAGAATTGAGGACGATTTTGATGCAATTTGGTAGTTTTAGAATATGCAAAATAAACTTTGGAGCTGGATTCTAGGTTTGATATACGTAGTTTTTGTTGCAGCTATATGGATAGTTTCTAGTTTCGTGGTGCAATCTGTTGTAGATGCTGGGGTCTCACCTTTTCTCGTTACATATATTTGCAATTCACTGTTTGTTATTTACATTCCCTTAGTTGGAATTGCAAGATATTTGGAGGATTTTTATGGTAGTTCATTATTCTGGAGGAAGAAAAGTGGTACTAGCCCTTTACAGGGAGACTCTCAGCGAGCCATTCTTTTAGAAGATGAGGCAGATGTGTGTTCACATTCACCAGCTGATGAGTTGAATCCATCTTTTCTCGCAATTGGTGGAGATGATGTTGATTTAACTGTGGGATATGTTTCGACTTCCACCGAAAGGATCTTACCTGGAGAAGTTGGAGAGGATAGTAAAGGAGTTGATGTAAAAGAACGATGGACAGGTACTAGAGCGGCGAAGGTTAGCCTGCTGGTTTGCCCATTTTGGTTTTTTGCTCAGCTGACATTCAATCTATCACTGAAATATACCACTGTGACTGTAAGCATCTTTTTGAGTTCGTATTATTATATGTACGTACGATGTTTGTCATGTTGATGCAATGCGATTCCTTTCTCTCTCTTTTTTTTTGCAGTCAAATACCATATTAAGCACTGCATCCTTTCACTTTTTTGGTCTCTCTGGTATTCTTGGGTGAAAGTTTCACTTGGCTGAAGCTTGTAAGTGTACTTCTCTGCATGGCTGGAACTATAATTGTGAGCTTGGGTGACTCGGAAACTGGTCTAAGTGAAGTTGCTTCAAACCCTCTTCTTGGGGACTTCCTTGCACTCATCTCAGCTGGTTTGTATGCTGTATATATTACCCTTATCCGTATGAAATTGTCCGGTGATGATCAAGAAAGTGGTCATGTCAGCATGGCACAATTCCTTGGTTTTCTGGGGCTTTTCAACTTCTTCGTTTTCACTTCCATTGCTCTTATACTGAATCTCACCATGGCCGAACCTTTTGATATGCTTACCGGGAAGCAGCTTGGTCTAATCGTTGCTAAAGGTTTGCCTTGTTTATTTTCTGCATCTGATTGAAGATCTTAACTCTGATATTCCAACTATATGCTGTTTTTGAAGTTTGAAAAAAATGATTTTACTAGCTGCACTCCCTGAATGAATGGAAGATTAAACCTTAGTCAAGTTCACAGGTTACTCTGATCATGAACAGGTTTGATGGATAATGTAGTGAGCGATTATTTATGGGCAAAGGCTGTTCTTTTGATAACAACCACAGTTGCAACAGCTGGTCTTACAATTCAGGTCCCATTGGCGGCCATAGTGGACTCATTAACAGGCAATGCCCCTCACCTTCTGGACTACCTTGGAGCTCTAGCTGTGATGATTGGATTTGCTGGAATTAACATTCCCGCGGACGCATTCAGCCAATTAAAAGAGAATCACGATGCTCATCAAGATTGCTCATCACCATCTCAGGCAACTACTGCCATTTCCTAGACATATACTATCAGCTAAGCGTACATCACAGTATGCAAATGTTCCTCTTGATGCTATCTTTAATATTATCACATTAGTATGCACTTGAGGACAAATGGAAGTGAGAGACCTAAATCATACAACACTTGAGATTTTTTATAATAGTTCAAGACTGCATGTCTTGCGTTACTGACAAAAGGATTGGAGTCAATTGGATATCAAATATCATAGGTCCGTTGCCAATACAAGGCCTTAAATTCATTTTTAATTCATGTATGAATGTGAAAAGAATAACAGTCCAATACATTTTCACTGTATTGGATCCTTGAATCCACCTATTGACAGATGACTGCGAGTAAAAACCAATAAAACATTTCTGTCATAGCTACTAACTCTGTTGCGCTTCAGCATTCAAATTCTTGTATCTTTCCATTACTCTCTTAGTTGCAATAGTTGCAGCTTCACTTGCACGAAATGCCCCGGTGATCATTATATTCTGAAATTCTGCACTTACCTCCTCCTGCAGCTTGCTCCGAGCATCCCCGAGAGGATCTTTTACAACCCCATTAGCTGGAAGCTTATTTGCTGCTTCTGCAGGTTTAACGGCAGGAGATATTGACTTCTCTGTTGTCTCAGCTTTGATGCCTTCGGATTTCACTTCAGAAGCGGTAGATTTGACATTCGTGTTGATATTTGAGCTATATCCATTAAACGGGGATGCATTAACAGCAGTTGTTGCTGCAGTTGATGATGTTTGGTTAGCATTCCTAAATTGTGGAGCCTGTGGAACCGCTCCTGCTCTCAATGTTGCCTCCAGATTTTGTATCATGGGCACTGATGCATGAACAATAAGTAGTGTATTGATCAATACAATTTACAGTTTAACTAATTGACAATTTACGAGAAACCATAGATAATTTGAAAATATATAAAACAGTGTATTGAGTGTAGAAATTTTTTTCCGTCATCCTTTTCTAATTATCTTTCCTTCAGAACTATCTTATGTTTTGTTTTCTGAATGAAATATAGATTTTTGGAGAATATTTATTGTAACAAATATCAAATTCATATATATTGGTATAATATTTAATAAAAATAAGAAAATGATAAGGAAAGTCAAAAATTTTCGAAGTTATGTGCATTTTTTGGAAAACATTATTTTATAATTCTTATTTCTCTATATAGCAAATTTTATCTAGGAAATAGGTCTTAATTATCCATTAACTAAACAACACCTAAAGTTTCGCATAAGAAACCATTTGCTTCGATGTAAACCCAATGCTCGGATTACCTTCTTTCATCCATTATCAAAATTTTAGAAATTCTTCTAATAAAATCATAGACACTCATATATCATATATACTCCTACACGGCAGCATAAGCAACGAATAATAACAGGTGACAACTTACTCATGAGAGCACCCATTGGACTGTTCATAACTTCAGAAGGTAGCTGGAGAATATAGTCTGGAATAGTTGTGCCCACCAAAAACTGTGCAACCTCATTGCTGAAGTTGTTGCAGTTGTGAGTAAGCAAACTGTAAGTCTCAGCTGTATAGCGGGGACCAATTTCCTGCAAATACTGTTCAAATACATCTTGCGGAACATGTGTGACACCCAAATCTACCACTTTGATAGGTGTTCCATATGGAGTTCTTCCAGCAGGATCATGCTGTATACCTCCCCCAAAGTAGTATTCATTACCATATACCACCACTCCTGTGTGCCTACACGTTCCAAAGGAATTGATTCAGACAGCGGATTGAGCAAAAGGCAAAAGCTGAAGCCATTTATTTTCTGCCTTGGTAAGTCAACAAGAAGGAAACAAGTAAACAAATTATGGAACTACATATCGTGATGGCCCATTGAAGTGAATAAACGACAAGACTGGACCCCGAATCAAGATACTGGTTTTACCCATATACAACATAAAGACATGTATCCATAATAATCTATAACATAGGATAAAGACATCATAACTAATGTTAGACGCATATGTAATTCACATCTTAACAACTAATCAGTGATAGAAAACCCTCCAACTTTATTCTAAAGATCCTCTAGATAAATATTAACTTTTCCTACGCGTGGGAGCTCCAACTGCCAATTGCATCAGGCAAAAAAAACCCTCGCAATCGCACACAAACAATGGGGAAGTGCCAAGTGTAACCAGCAAATACTATAACAGACAAGCTATTTATGAGAAATGCGCAAATGAGACCAACACCTAAGACGTATGCTCTCAATCTCCAACAACAACAAAATGCAGAAACAGAAGTTTATTATGACAAAATGACCAGAAGTTGAAAATTACGGGTTCCTAAATCCAAACATAACATACCAAATGCCCTCAATAACTTTCCCTAAAAAAGCTGCGGAGAGCTGACGCGCCAATCCTTGGCTAAGGTCATATACATTCAAGACAACCCTGTGACCATCCTGTCCACCAATTCAAACTAATGTCAGCAAATAATCATAAAAGTTCACTCAATGCCCACCAGTACAGTAAAACCCGGCGATTCCATGAAACTGAATGTAAATACCTCAGCCATATCTCCAAGTCTGAATAAACTTGTGCAATTACAAGTCTTTGAAAAAATCGATCAAATGATAAAGGTATGCACGCTCCAAAAAATCCAAACTAAGCGGATCGCTACCTATCATAAAATTCACAGAAAAGAAAAATCCAACATAAAAATTAAACTGCAATTCTTCACAGATAAAATATGAAAATAAAAATGTCGATTCTCATTAATCAGATCCAACACATTGAACATTAAAACATGAATTCTTAAACCCTAACAAAATTTGCAAGCATAAAAAAACTAATCTCTAATCGCCAAAAACCAAAGAGAGAAAATGAGAAGGAGATGGAGGAAAACGCACCGTTTACCAAAGAAAAAGGCAATTGCAAGAGCTCCCCTGGATTTGAGAATTCTTACTACGCGGCGAACGCTATTCCTTTATATCGTTAGGAAGTGGGCCCCATGCGCTCCTCCTTTCTACGTTAATTACGAGAATTCGTGTTTATGTCAATTGGGCAATCGGGACAACCGCTTCTTCGGTGACCTTCTAGAAAACACCGCCCAATTGCTTCTCGCCACGTGTCTTAACTGGTGCTTCTACTTTTCTTCCCTCTTTATGATGCCGCATTTTAAATTCTTCCCTACAAAATTATGCACCTCATTTTAATTTAATTTAATTTTATAAATATTTATCCATTTTGAAAAGATTATTTTGAAAAGATTGAACAATTTATTTATAATAAATATTTTAGTCAAACACACATTAATAAATAATTTTACTAACCATTAATTCTTTGTTTCGAAATTTAATAAAGAGAGGAAAGAAAATATTTTTTATTTTTTATTTTTTAAAATAATAAAAAGTAAAAACAATTATTTTTCTTTTAAATTGAAAGGGTTGGAAAGGGTGAAAAATAATATTTATTTTATTTTTTCTCTTTATTTTTTTCTCTTTCCAAATTAGAAATTTTACTTTTTTCTCTTAGTTTACTCTCTTATTTTTTCCCTCTCATCTAATAAAATATAAAAGTAAATAAAAAATAGCATAAATTGTTTAGTTATTATACATATTCAAAAAAATTCATCTTTTAAAAAAATACTTTTATAATCTCTATAATTACATTTACATAAAATATTTTTATCTATCAAAAGATAAAATAAAATTATTAAATTAGTAAATTTTGATAATATTTATTAATAAATAAAAGTATATTTTAATTAATTTAATTATTTAAAATAGAATATTTCATAAGAATATATAAATGTGATAAAATAATTTATTTAATTTGTCAAATTAAAATAGTTATATAAAATATTATATAATTTAAATATTTTATTTTTATAAAATTTGAAATATTATTTTTAAATATATTATTTTTAATTTTTTAAAGAGTTAAAAATCTATATCTTTAATATTTTAATTATTCTTATTAAAGTCATTAATATTTGAAATCAAATAATATATTTAACAAATATTATACATTTAATAATATTTTAAAATAAAAATAGAATATAATGTCAAACAAAAACAATAAAAGCTGTACAACTGACAGAATCAGTGTCAGCTATCAGTTTTTTCAGCGGCAGGCGGCTCTGTTCATTGGTTTGACCCCAGCCAACATTGAACCGTCTTTTTAAAAAAAAAAAAAAAAGAATAATAAAATAAGAAAATAAGATGTTGAATTTTTGTTAATTCATTATAGTATGTTAATATTTACTTTATTCATTTTAAAATATACATTAAATATCCATTATTATTTATATTTCCATATATATTTTAATATTTTTTTAGTTCGTATAAAATTATATATATGGTGAGATGAAAGGTATGATTATGATTCCCGTCCACGTCGGAGGAGAAGAATATTCTCCATCTCTGCCCACAGGATAATTTTATCCATTTTTTAATTATTTTTGACACAGTTATTTGAGTTTTTAAATTAACTATTTTATTTTTTATTTTTTCATAAAATTATTTTTTAAAAAATAGAAATTTATCTATTTTTCAAAAGTATATTTTCAAATAATAATTTTAATTAAAAATAAGTTAAAAATGGATAAAATTAATGATCATAATTATTGTATGTTAATTATTAATAATTAATTGTTTGTACCAATTAAAATATATTATATTTGATAATTGTTTGGCACGAAATTGGAAAAAACGTGTGTTGCAGGCGTGCCAGAGGTAAAATCCTCAATAAATGCGCCTAGCGATTGTGGATCCCCAAACTCCTTGGGACAATTTGCTTGGACGTGTATGTTAGCTCAATTAGCTTGAGGAAAATCTAAGAACGTAAACAAAAGAAACTACAAGCTTTAAGGGAATTGTTGATATCAAACGAATGAAAGCTTAAGAACAATGTAAAAGACGTAAGAAAATGAACAGAGTAATTAAAAGCTAGTCTTTGTTGTTGTGTCTAGTCTTTGTTGTTGTGTTGTTTCTGGTTTTTCTGATTGATTTTTCATGCCCTTCCTTGATCCCTGATCTCTCCCTTTTATTCTCCTGTTTTGACATCACGTAACATAACAACTTGTAACCATCTTCTAAAACCCACGATCCACGATCAATTATAACTGTCAAACCGTGCGTGACTCGTGACTCATCAGCTGATT
>CANYBF010813331.1:0-12526 GCA_948192965.1 Dalechampia spathulata
AGTTTCTTCCTCCCAAACCCTTCCTAAACATCCCTAAACCCCTAGAGCTCATTTTTCTTCAGGGAATTAAGCAGAGCGAAGTTGGTTTTGCACGGCTAGAAGCTTAGAAGAGTGATTGGTCACTAGAAGCTTTACTTCTCATAGGTTCGTGCTAGTTAGTGTTGTTGTATATTAGTTGTTCTTTGCTTCTTTGATTGCTTTTAAGCCAAGTATGGCTTAGTGAATGGTGATTGGGGATTGAATTCTCGTATTTGCCTATTATTTGATGCTATGAGTTTGTTATGTGATAAGTTACATGGTTCTTGCTTGAGCTTCTATACGGTACTCTCGCATGTTAGCATATTCATGACATTTGAGAGTGTGAATGCCTAAACAGAGCGAGAGAAAATGAAGAAAGGCATGTTGGATCATATATTATAGGATTCCATAATGGAATCGTATATTATATTTCCTCCTTCGGGAGTTGAGTCTCGGGACATAGGCATAACAAAAAGGCCTACGGGCCAGGATTACAGTTATCCTCCTTCGGGAGTTGAGTACCGGTACATAGGGATCCAACATGGAAATATACTATGCACAATAAGGGAAAAAGGAAAGAGGGAAGAGAGTGCAGAACAGAAAGAGGAAACGGGGCAACATAGCATTGCATTGTATCGCCTGTTATTTGACATGCTTGTTTATGTTATATGCGTGTATGATAGCTAGTACCACTGAGTCTTCGACTCAACGTTTATCAATTGATGAACGCAGGTTCCGAGCCTACTGTGGAAGGCCCAGAGCAGTGACTGCCAGTGTCAGCGGAGAGGTGGATTCAACTGAAATCCCAATCTCGAGGTGGTCCGGGATAGCCAAGCATACTTTCTTTTCGTAGTTTTGTATTGTAGCTTGTGTAGATATTAGCGAGGCAGTAATGTATTTATAGTTTGGTGGTGACTTGTACGGTTATTGTAATTAGAACCTTTGTATCTTAATAAATATATTGTTATTATAGACATGTTCATTCAATCGAATGTATGTTGTTATCCAGGGTTATATTTGGTTCTGTTTGATGATTTCACCGCCGTACTATCTGTTGTCTCCATATGACGTCTATTTATACATGTACAGGTATCCTTTGTAATGTATATAGCGGTTTCCAATACGGGAGGTTGTTGTGTATGCTACGGGAGCATGTTACTCCAGGTATGGGCTGGGCGTGACACCCCTATCCTCATAGAGAAATGACATAAGAGTTTAGCTTACTCTCTGCCAACATCAACTACATGGCATCATTTTAATCATGCTCTCTTCCTTTGATCTTTGGTAGATAGTCATTGGTACTTAGGCCAATTCATTAATCCCTTCGATTAACTTAAAGTTATACCTCTATTTATCTTTAGTAATAACATCTAGACTTCCATTTAACGCTCTAATCTTGATGGCTATATCATGATGAAAACCAACTTCACAATAACATAATTGAAGTGAGAGGATAAAAGACCATACCTTACTCCTCTTAGGCTTTAGAATGTATTCATATTCTTTTCCATCAATATTGGATCTTAGGATTTTAGTGTTCCACGCATCCAACACATCATTAATGCCATATAATGTGAGTTTTAGTCTTACAAGCCAAAGCCTTATAGTTTGTCAAGTATCATTTCCTCATTTCTCTTTTCATTTCATATTTATTCTCTTTAATTTAATTTTTCATTTTAGCATATGTATTTTTAACTCATAAATTAAGATTATAAATATAAAAATCTATATTAAGTTAGCTATTGATGGATCAAATAAAGAATACTAACATGTAACACATGTATAAAAATTTTAAACAAAATATGAATAATTAATTGTAATATAAATTCTATATAACATTAAATATTAACAATATGCTTATAATTTAGTTATTTTATTAATATTAATATTTTAATAATATATAATATTGTAATTAACGTATGAATTAATTTAAAATTTAGGAAAAATGTAAAAATTTAACCAATATATATAATATTTATATAAGATTAAAATATTTAAAAAATTAAAAATATTTACCATAATAACCATATCAAAACACTTAAATTTTGAAATTTTCATAATTACATTTTATTATTACCATAATTATATGATTAAAAATTCATTTATTGAATTCAAAACCTTCATTTAATTATATTAATGAAGTTTTCAAATAAAAGAAAATATTTGTTATGTTGAATTGTAATAGTTGTTGTTTTTTTCCCCATTATTTGACCTAATTGTTTTTTCCTCTATTCATCAAAAAAATCATAAATATCATTGATTCTAATAAGTATATTAAAATTTTTTTTAAAAAAAAAGTTCTAACGATTATTCAAATTATTTATTTTACTTAAATTTTTTTAAAAAATTCAACCAGAAACAATAAATAGATTTAATGATAAATATTAAAATAACTATACATTTACAATAAAATTTCTTAAATAATCATAAATTTATTTTCATAACTGATCATCTACTAACATTATAAAATATATATTTGATTAATTTTTCATGCATGTAAAACTAAATCAAATGGTGAATGATCAAATTCCTTAAAAAATTGCAAACATCAAAGCAAGCACTTAAATGAGGGAAACTAAAAAAATTATTATGATAACATTAAAAATCTAACTACCAATAAAAAAAATACTAAAAAATTAAAGTGGAACATCACGCTTATTGGATGTTATATTTAACAATAATGAAAATTTTTTAAATATAAAATAATATTTCTTGATAAAAAAAAAAGTAATGTCTACTTTTTTCATCTATAGCTTTATTTGTTTCTTATTTATTAATTAAATTGTTGCATGATTATATGTTTAATTATTTATATAAACAAATAAATACTATTTGCTTTTCCATTTCTACTTTTACATTTATTCTTATCTATTTTCTTTATTATCAATTTGATTTTCATTATTGAGTTATTCCTTCTTTAAAATTTTCATTTACTTTTTATTTATTTCTTTTATCAAATTTTTAAATTTGTCTTTTAAACCATTTTTCATATTTGTTTGATTAATATGTTTGATTTTAAAACCTTCAATTGCTTATTTGTTTAAGAGAAGAGAAGAAGAATTTTTGCATAATTTAGAAGCTTTAATAATCAAAAACTTCCATGAAATTTTTATTTAATAAATTCATCTCATCATTAAATTCACAAGTCAATTTTTTTTATTATTATTATTACATCAATCACATTTATTTGCAGCAGAGAAGTAATTCACAAATAAATATTGAATAAAAGTTATTTTACATTCAAATCAAAAATATTTGTTTACATATTTTTATTATATAAATTAAGTTAATAAATATATCAATTATAATTTTAAATTTTAATATATTTTTATTGCAAATATGTATTTTTGCCAAGTAGGAATAATCAACATGCAAGAGAAGAACCGACCAGAGCAGTCAGGGTTAGAATTTCGACGTCATAGGAGGACTTAAAATTATGGTGACTTCCCTTCCTTCTCATCAAACCATTCTCACCTTCGCATGACCGCCGGAATGATTGAAACTTGACTTTGAAATTTCTTGCCATGGCGGTCTCCATAGCCTTTACACTATGGCTGTTCGACATATTACCCACAGTAGTAATAATCTCAACGTCAAGTTGGAAGTCCAGCTTGGATTTCTAGTATTTATTACTCGACGTAACTGCTTTTTGAATCAAACTTATTTCTTCAAATTTATAGATTGATGACAAACAATATCTTGATAAGTATGCACGAAAGAAATGGAATCTAGGAATAATTTCAGGAAGTATTAAGCAGGTCGGCTACGCTGCAGATGGGTGACGGAAGTCTTTAACTGCCAAGAAAATGAACGTGAGATGACGAGGATGAGGTTAATTTTCAGAGCAGAATACAATCCTCCATCTTGAGAACTTTTTGTTTATTTATATTTATTATATTTGTAAATTACACTAAGTTACATCTTTCACCATTAATTTCAAAAAAGAACACTTTTAATCCATATTTATTTATCTATTAATTATTTTAACAATAATTATGTGCAGCGTGTCATAAAAGTATTGTACGATATTGCGCATTCAACTGAGGGTGTAGGTGGACATGATTTAGCTACTATGCAGAAGTCGAGGAAAATGAAAGGTAAATGGCAGTATGATAGCTGAGTGTTGATGTATGGATGTCTGTTTCTTCAGGCCATGCAAGAAAGAAAGCTTTGGTGGTGATTTGATTGGTCATTGAAAAATATGATGTTGGATTCTTTTTCAAGATGTTTGATTTAGTAGTAGATGGTTGCCAATAGTCAACATCGTGATTTGCATGCTCATCTCATACACAGCATTCACCATTCATCATGGATTTAAACCCTAATTTATTTGAGATATTTGGATCAGGGAAAATAGTGAGTTAGCTTTTCACACCTCTGTAAGATTTAATACAAAATTAATCATTATTTTGCAGAAACCTTAAACATCATTAGTTTGAAAATAGAGAATCGATCATTTTCGTAATTATCCTTTTCAAACTTAATTTTACAGTTTGAATACAGATTTGTTGCAATGCGAACCTTGAATTCAAAGACATTTGATTGAAAACAACAATGTTCTTATTTTATGCAATTTTGTAATTTCCTGATTGGTGCAAGTTGGAATTGGAATGGGGATTTAAATACTCGTCAGACGATGACTTAGAAAAGTAAAATTATTCTTCAGATTTCCAGGAAAATTACCAGCAGAAGCCTTCATTATTCAAACCACCGATTTGCTTACAAGCTCTCTGAATAAGGATATTTTATGGCAATATTGAACCCTACCTTGTTACTCTTGTATTTTTTCTTAATTATCTATTTCAAATTCTAATACATAACCCCAACTTTTTTATTATTTTCGTAACTTTTCAACTTATGAATTAGCATTCTGATTATATGGGAAATCTCAACGTAATTGCTTATGTTCTTCTCAGACAATGACGAGAGAGAAGAAATCAAGAGAGTATTGAAGCCATTAAATCATATAATGTGTATGTGTGAGGGAACAAAGACAAGGTTGCACATTTTTAAAAGTCTACGTATAGCTGTAGAAAGTGCATGTAAATGCCAAGTGCAAAACAATTTCCAGGGCTTCACTTTACTTGTGGAAGTAGGCGCAGTATGAATCCTGGAAGTTCCTTCCCTTCTTTCTTGTCAAACTCATCAAACCCACAATGGCTTGCAGGACAAGTGTTTTAGTTTGACGCTGCCAACCTCTTAATCCTCTAAAACATTAAAAACATTATTAAATGGCTTTCGTGGAAGCATCCACTTTTCCTTTTTTCTTTTTTTAATTTTACTAGTTGATTCAAATACATAAATTATTTTTTAAATCTTTATCATTATTATTTCATATATTTTAATTTAAATCAATTTAAGAATATGTAAAAAAAAATACAATTCACTAATTTTAATTTTTTTTAAATATCACATATAAATCTAAGATATTATATACGATTAATTATGTATCATAAATCAATTAATTTTTTTATTTTGTAAATAAAAAACAAAATGTATTTTCATTATTATATTTTAAGGGTACCTTTGATGTTTTTTCATCAATTTTGATTTGATCTTGGATTCGTAGGTACAACTAAAAGAGACATATATATACATTAATATGGTTAAAAAATATATTTGAGAATATGATACTCAACAATCTAATCATTAATTGGTATCTCCTCCGGATTAAGGTTAGAAGCTAATATGGTTTTAATCATATTAAGGTTCTTCAACCATTTATTGAACAGTTATTTATATCAGCTCAATCAAGACGGTGCAGTTAAAGGTTAAGATTTTGATTAATCACCAACCTCTTGTTGATAATTAATTGATAGTTACTTCCATGATTGAACATAAGATTGGTTTTAAAATATATTTTTTAACAAGTGGGATAACAAAGTCCACCATTTCCAGCATTCGCTTCAAGTTTTTTCCTGTACTATTAAAACATGGTTTCTCTGTCAATTAATTGCGAATAATCCGCCGCACGGGGGGGAAGCCAGGGAGCCTAACGGAGGTTTGCCGTTGAAAACTGGAAACCATAATACATGAAGATTAAGGCAGCTTTTTATTAATTTCTGCAAAAACTAAAAATTATAATCTAAGCTAAAACTTATTTGAATGGTCGTAAAATATTGGGGATGGGTTCGTGCTGCGGTCTCCTCCATGGTGATTAAAAAATTAGAAAGCAGAAAGCGATGTTAAATATGAGGTCAGGGAAGAGAAAATCGAAGGAGAAAGGGTCGCGGGTACCGTCAACGCGGATTTGATCATAGGCACGATCGGGGCTGCTGTAGCCTGTATTACACTTGAATCAAATAATTAATGCAAGACTGCCCAAGGCATAGTATAGTATGATCTCATCTACTCGGTTTAAACATTCAAACCCAGTCCTTTTCATGTTTGAAGGTGGACCCCGTCAGAGCATCACATGTTATATATTTATCCCTCCTGATTTTCAAAAGGATGGATAATCTTATATTTAAAAAAAATTATAAAAATAATCATTTTTTCAAATTTAATATACATTTATTTTTCATTTACAGTAAAATATGTATATATATATTTAATTTTATTTTCTTTGGTGATTCTTATTTTAAAAAATCATCAGATATTGGAATTTTGTTAATTTTGTGTTGGAAACCATTAATTAATGAAGTTAAAAAGACAGCTAATTAAAAGAAGAGATGAAAAGGAGAGGTGTTCATTAGGTCAAAGTTTTATTAAATCTAAAGTGATATTAAGGCTCTCGTATATATTATTAATAAACGAAATTATTAAATCTTTCAACCTAATCCCTCACAATTAATTAAAAGCCTAACCACTTGTTTAGAAATTCATATACATAATAAAGTTGGAGATATAGTCCTCTAGTAAAAAAAGGTTCTTTTATAATCCATAAAAAATGGATAGCTTAGTCTAAACAAATAGAAATAAACACCACTTCAGGGGATTCTAATTCTACTCTTTGGCCTTTTCATTTCTTCTATAAAAAATTATTTATGTAAAAATTAAATATATAGTATTCATTGAGCCATCATAATTAATGAAGGCAAGTCGATGGGAGAACAGAAACTTGCAAAGTAGCAATATCATTTTTTTTTTTTTATGGAAAAATACTTACAAACCCACCAAACTAGTTGGTCTTCCCGGTGGTACCTACTCAATATTCTATATGCTTATGAACTAGTTATCGATATTTGGAAATGCCTACATACAAGTTATTTGGGGATTAATTTTGTTTGCTTTTGCAAGAAGTTAAGTATTGTCAAGGACCACTGTCTTCCCGACGACAAGATGCCCAAAAAAGCTCCAAATTCTGAGTGAAATCCTTCTTCTTGCGCAGGATGATAGAACTATGGCTGCCATTGGGTACCATACTGAGCTCTGCATGGGGAACTTTCCTTTTGATATCATGGCTGCATTCCACTGGAATAGTATTGTCACGGTCGCCATGGATTAGACGAATTTTAACTCCTGATTTCTTTATTATTTCCAGGAATCCATCCATGAACTTTGCTCCTCCACATATCACGTGATGCACATTATGCCAAGCTGAAAGATGTGTGTGCTTGGTCAGGTCTTTTATTGCGAAATGCAATTCCCTGTTAACAAAAACTAGTTTAGTGACGAATTTAATCCATGTATATGAAAACCAGATAAGAATATTTTATTATATATACCTTCTCCTGGTGACTAGTTTCAGGATCCTCTCCCATGTTATGTGATTTCGACAGATCAGAAAACACATACTTCTGGCCAAGTGTTCGTACCATGCCATAAGCGATCTCTGAAATGCTTCAGGTGGCCATAATTTCTTCTCAGCCAATCGTTTAAGCACTTCGACACTGGCTTCATCTTTCCCACAAGAAAAGCAAGCCTGCGTAATTTTCAAAAGACGAACAACTTAGTCTCGGAAAAAAAACAAAAACAATTACTATCTACGTAAAAAGAATAAAAAATTAAATCGTTGACTCACTGGTGCAGCAAGGGTGATGGATTTTACGAGTGTAGGATACTTGGCAGCGACAGCCAAGGCTATGGGACATCCCATTGAATGAGCAACCAAATGGAAAGATTTCAATTCATACGGGTTAATTACGGATCTCTCTATCATCTCCAAGTGATCTTTTAAAGTGTAGAGACAGTCATGTGGCTTAGGGCTTTTTCCAAATCCCAGAAGATCAACGGCAAACAGTCTATAGCTATTCTTTGCTGTTTCGGATAGGTTCCGGAACACGGATTCCGTCCAGAATGAAGAAGAGCACAGGAATCCATGTATGAATATCACATTGTTCTCGTCACTGCTGGCTGTGAACACCAAAGTAGGATAAACATTAGAAATGGAAAAATAAGTTGAAGAAATTTCATCTAACTTTGAATTGTTATACTCATAGACTGTTTTGAAATTTTCATTAATAAATTTAGTGTAAGATGTTCAAGACTTGCCATCATTTTACATTTCATGATATATATATATTACCATTATGTGTCATGAACCTATTTTAATATATCAACTAGCCCCATAAAGAACACCTTTGAACCCGTTTGCAACATCTCAGTTCTATGACTTTTTTTTTAGTCTTTTTGGTGAATTTAAACCTTTTTCTTTTCGAAACTTAAATTGATTTCTAACTAATAGACTCTTTTTTTTTTTTGTAAAATCAGAGACAAGGAAAATTGTCAAAGTACCTCCAGAAGGTTCGCTAACCACAACATGAAGCTTTTCCCCATCAGTTTTAATCCAGGAAAGACAATATTCACAATTGCAATCCGACCACCTATTTTTGAGTTCACAGTTGGCGGGTTTTCCGGAGTTAATATGGCTGAAGATATGATTACTTTTTCTGGGAAATATAAGAGAACCCATTCTGGAGAAAACGTTATTCCTTTCATACAGAGACCCTGATAGCTCACCGTCAACTCCATTCTCATCCATTTCTGACATCCCGCATCCCCTGTTTCCACAATAACATGGAGAGGATTTCCCTTCAATGAACCTGTCTAGACATTTGTAGACTAGACAAAAAATTGCATCAAGAAAGTCCAAGAAAAGAAAAACTATGAAAGCTAGCGCTTTGTGTGCGGTTGCTTGAAACTTTGTTGCCCTGATGTTAGAAGAAGACATACTGTAAGAAAATGTTGAAGGGATCGATAGGCGTGAAAGGGGACTAATCGGACACAAAAGAAAGAAAGAAAGAAGCCAGGCAAAGAATGGATTGATGGTGTTGCGATTTGATAGAAGCGGCGAAATATTTATAGTGGCAAAGGTTTGCTGTTTGGTCTCTACCATAATTATGGGGATGACGAAAGTCAAACGCAACTGTCGAGAGGTTGCGAATAAGAAGTGGACACTGTTTTTCAAAGTCAAAGTCTTCCATAAAATCAAAGTCTTCCATTTAGTTGCCAGGTTAATGATCTCACATTTACCTCCCCCAATTCATATTTATTTTATTTCATCTCTATTAAATAATATTATTCGTATTTCTATATTCGAATTAATTGCACAATTGTTATTTATAGAAATCAAACAAATAAATATTAAATTTCGTATTAATTTAATAAAAAAGGAAAGGAATAGTAACAGTTATTATTCCCGTATGCAGTAAATGTGTTAGAGAGTGGCTGGGGAGGAATTAGGCTCATAAGTTTGACGAAATCAATATGCAGCCAGCAATATGGTTATGGTTTTGGTGGTGACCTCTACCAACCTTTTCTTGAGAATCTTAAATTTCCTTTTATTTTAAAACCATTTATTACAATTATCTATAAAATTAAGATAATTAGAATGTGGGTTTGATTGATAATCAATTTGTAGAAAGAAGACTGCGTGTAATTAATACTGAAGAGAATATGATTGAGATGAATAGGAATCAAAAATGTCTCAGCTCCATTTTCATATATTTCTTATTTAACTTTAATTAGTAATATTGAATGGATATTATACATTATTATTACAACCTTATGTTTGTTATTAATATAAAATAATAAATGACTAATGAATAATTATTATTTATTAAAATAATAAATAAAATAAAATTATAATATGTATTTTGAATATGATTTTATTGTTACACATGCCATGAATTACGTATAAATTTGATAATTTAATTTAATAAATTCGAAATAGGATTCATATATATATATATAATTAAGTTATATTAAAATACAGTTAATTCGTATGAACATAAAAGTAAAGCTGTGAATAAATATGGGAAGATGGGTGAGGATTGTTTTAGGGATTGTTTGAGTAAGGAAAGCAACCGATGGCTGCCCTTCACACGTTACCTTATGACCTGCTCCAAATTAGTTTGACGGCTTCATCCTCGTCGCCTTTGGAAATTTCAGAAACTGTATGCCTTATTATGGAAAATCATGTCACTCTTCCCACCCATAATTATTCTATAATTCTAATAATTATAGGAAAATCTTTAATATGATATAATAATTGTTTAGTCGGAGAAAATGGATCCTAAATCATGTCTTTGTAAATTTATCACATTAATAAAAAAAATTCATCTTATTTGTGTTGGATGGAGATGAAATTAGAGATGACAGAGAAAAAGAATATCAATTTTACCCTTAAAATCAATCGATTCTCAGTAGATTCCATCAAAATCAATAAGACAGAAGGAGCAAGAACAAGCAGTGATGTTGGATTTAAAGAGTATTGATAATTAGGGCTATGTATAGTTGATTTAATTTGAAAATTTTGAAATCTCCTTTGAATATGAATTATTTCGAAAATTAAATATTTAAAATCATATTAAAATGTGTTATTTTGAATTTTTTTACATAAAATTTTGAAAAATTATCAATAAAAATGTTTAAGGGAGTTTGATGATTTGATAGAATATTAAAAGTTTAAATAATTGATATTAATAATTAATGATACATATTTATGAATTATAATAAATTTTAGAAAAAAGTACAAAATAATATTTGATATAATATATAAAAATATAAATAAATAAACAAATATGAATATATATGTTTTCATTATAAGTTATATGATAGAGTATTAACATTATTAGTAGAATCATCATTTATATACAAAGAAAATAAAAATTACTTAATAAATAATAATAAAATTATGTTGAATAAAAAAATTAATTTTATTTCAACTTGACTTATTTTTCTTTTTTTAGTTGAATAATTTATTTAATTAGTTTGATTTTAAAAAAATAACTCAGATATTTTGTATAGTATATAATATTGAAAATAAAAGTATATTTGATTTTCTAATATATTTCAATATTATTTGATGTTTTATATAAACTCTAAAATCATACTAATTAAGATTAATTTGATTATTTTTTTCTTCTTATAATAATAAGCGAGATTGTAACTAAGACTTTGACATGATATTACAATAGTTAAGATTTTATTATTATTATGTGGGAATTTTAAAATAACATTTTTAATAGTAATTTGAAGTTGTATGAAAAGTGAGAATTGCAAAATCTAAAAAATGACATGGGATTAATTGGCTTTGCATTTAATTGTATGACTTTTCTCTGGAAGAAAGAGAGAGGAAAATAAAACCTTATAAACTAACTTCATATATTTTTTAGGGAAATTGATTTAATTTTTCCAATATATATATATATATATATATGTGAACTGATTATTCTTTGACATGTTTTTTGCATTCATTAAAGAACTTCAGCTGCTGAAAAGAAAGAAAAAGAAAATCAAACAACTCATTCAACGTTCAACAGTTATTGGAGATGCGGTCAATTCAATACAGCAATTGCTGCTATTTAAATCTACAGAACTGATCAAACTAGACCATAAGAACAAAACAAGAAAAAAGAAAACTAGACCAGATGCTGATTTTGCATTAACATTCCTTTTTTACATGCTATATTTTAGTAGTTACCAACATGTTGACATAGCTACACCCATCTAATCACTGACTTTGACTGCCTGCCCTCACTTAATTCATAAAATGGTTTTATTATTTTACAAGATGTAATCAAATCATACCCATTTTTAATTTTATTATTTACTAGTTAATATGTATTATATGATATGCCATGTTAATATAATTCATCAAAAATAATGGTAATGACTTCCATCTACGATTTTCTATTTTATTTTTAAATATAAGAATATAAAACAAATAATATAAGAACCGGTTAAAAGTATATTCAAATTGTTGCTCATCATTCATTGGAGGAGTATTTATGGAAGATAAATTACAGGATATTTATTCATTTTATTAACTTTTATTGACTATAATCTGTTTACATATTATAATATTTTTCCTTTAATTTTAATATGTACACATAAAACTATAAACTATTTATATTTTGTAACATCTAGGTGCTTCACAAGAGAAAAGCAAACAGCTTGGTCACCCTACGCTAATTGCCACCATAATAGATTGGCCAAGATCAATTAGTTCACGTATTAGGGAATAATTGTTAACAGGAACCATAGAGTGAGTTTCCACGGAGGCAACAAAAAGATTTGCGTATTAGTAATTCTCAGCGTAAACTAAAGAATGTGTATCATTTTG